>JADBJO010003533.1:229964-239429 GCA_016801955.1 Conus betulinus
TGTGTGTGTGTGTGTGTGTGTGTGCGTGTGTGCGTGCGTGCGTGCGTGCGTGCGTGCGTGTGTGTGTGAGGTTCGTGCCCCTCTTTGTTCAGTTGACAACCCCGCGCCCACAAGACATAGTAAAGAGACCACCACGATCAATCTGTTGAAGAAATGATATTTTCTATAGCTTCATTCACAGGGCGTAAGGGCTGGGGCGTGCGTGAATAAGACTTGTCCTTCAAATAGGGCCGACCCAGATTTCCTTCAGATTCAAGAGAGAGAGAGAGAGAGAGAGAGAGATTTTAGGCTAACCCCTTCCCTCCCCCCCCCCCCCACCCCCCCCCCCCCCCCCCCCCCCCCCCCCCTAGAAAAGGGAATAGCCTATCAACTGTCCAGACAAGGACGCGTTTCAACCCTTCTCCCTTGCAAACGTGCTGGGCTGGTGGCTTTTTGCCTTGACATCTTTCTTTTTTCTGCTATGAGTCTTGCATTAAGAGATGCAACGTATTATGAATTTTGACCGCGTGAAAACAGCCAGTGAATCTGCCAGGGCTGACCGGCCATTTTAGGCTGAGCAAGCCGGGAACGGATGGAAAGTTTCAGAAGGTGTGGACAGCTTGATGCTGACAGGTACGTGTGTTCAAGATAACGACTTTCAGCCACAGTGCTGGTTCTGTTTGTGCTGACAGGTATGTGTGGTTCAAAGATAACGATTTTCAGCCACAGTGCTGGTTCTGTTTGTGCTGACAGGTATGTGTGTTCAAAGATAACGACTTTCAGCCACAGTGCTGGTTCTGTTTGTGCTGACAGGTATGTGTGTTCGAAGATAATGATTTTCAGCCACAGTGCTGGTTCTGTTTGTGCTGACAGGTATGTGTGGTTCAAAGATAACGATTTTCAGCCACAGTGCTGGTTCTGTTTGTGCTGACAGGTATGAGTGTGCAAGATAACGATTTTCAGCCACAGTGCTGGTTCTGTTTGTGCTGACAGGTATGAGTGTTCGAAGATAACGATTTTCAATCACAGTGCTGGTTCTGTTTGTGCTGACAGGTACGTGTGTTCGAAGATAACGACTTTCAGCCACAGTGCTGGTTCTGTTTGTGCTGACAGGTACGTGTGTTCAAAGATAACGACTTACAGCCACAGTGCTGGTTCTGTTTGTGCTGACAGGTATGTGTGTTCGAAGATAACGATTTTCAGCCACAGTGCTGGTTCTGTTTGTGCTGACAGGTATGTGTGTTCGAAGATAACGATTTTCAGCCACAGTGCTGGTTCTGTTTGTGCTGACAGGTATGTGTGTTCGAAGATAACGACTTTCAGCCACAGTGCTGGTTCTGTTTGTGCTGACAGGTACGTGTGTTCAAAGATAACGACTTACAGCCACAGTGCTGGTTCTATTTTAAGTGGTTGATTCTGCTCCACAAGCACTTGTGAAACTTTGAAGTTTAACAATACAACAGTCTTTAAGAAAATGGAACAATATTACAATCTTCAGGTGCGTTATCCAGTAAAGACGTTACGTTATGTTGAGATGTGTGTATTCCACAAAAATATAGTAGTTTCATTTTTTTGTGTGTGCATTAACTAAAACAGATAATTGCGTTTTGTTTTTTTTCTTCGTTGAGAAGTTGCGTCAGAATTCTTACGGGTAGACAGATTTTTGTTTTAATTTTTCAAAGTCAGCATGTGAAAACACAGCACAGTATTAAACATAATTACATAATGTAATTCTGGGCTGATCGTTTCAAGATTTAGAAAAAAAAAAAAAAGCAAAGTACAGAGACGAATGTCCGATAGGAATCAGACATTTCCAGCTGACCACGACGGTGTTTTTGAGTCATTCCAGTGGACAGAGAATTAGTAAGTCAATATCAAGTGCTGCTGAGAAGTTTCAATAGGTGGGAATGATATGGTATATCTCGCCCATCAAGCAAATGGTCTAAGTGTCGGTTCTAATTATCACTTGTTAATCGAAACAAACTAAAAAAAAGCAATTAAAATCTCCAGGAAAATTATGACAAATGGTGTATTGTTCATAACTTTCGAAAAAAAAAAACAACAAACAAACAAAGTCGTCACAATTTTCGTGCATTGTGTAAAGCAAAGTGACGATTACAACGTTTTTTTCGTGGAGGTTGCTTCATTGTTTTTTTTTTTTTTCCCCAAAGATTTTGCTGCATGTCACAATTTTGTGGAAATGGCTTCTGTGTCACGCTTTTCGTAGACTGCTGCGTGTTACAATTTTTTTGTGTGTGGAAATTGCTCCATTGTTACGCTTTTCGTAGACTGCTGCGTGTTGCAGTTTAGTGTAGATTGTTTCCTCGTCAGACTTTTCGTAGATTTTTTCTGTATGCTACAGTTTTGTGTAGATGTTTCCATTATCATACTCCTCGTAGACTGCTACATGTTACAGTCCTGTGTAGATTGCTCCATTGTCACACTTTTCGTAGACTTCTGTATGTTACGGTTTTGTGTAGATTGCTCCAATGTCACAGATTTCGTAGATTGCTGAATGTTACAGTTTTGTGGAAATTGCTCCATTGTCACACTTTTTGTAGACTGCTACATGTTACAGTTTTGTGTACATAACTACGTTGTCATACTTCGCATAGACTGCTGAATGTGACAGTTTTGTGGAAATTGCTCCATTGTCACACTTTTCGTAGAGATTGTCGCATTGCGACCTTTCACGCTGTGCCAGGCATGAAGACACTATTTGTTGTGAACAGGGTTTTCCCCTGGCATGAGTGGAATGAGTGCAATGATGAAAGGGGTGGCTGGAAAGTGAAGGAGATTGAGAAGGACGGATTTTTATCGTTTCTTCTTCTTCTTCTTCTTCTTCTCCTCTCCTCCTCCTCCTCCGTCTTCTTCTTCTTCTTCTTCTTCTCCTTCTTTTTCTTCTTCTTCTCTCCCTCCTCCTCCTCCTCCTCGTCCTCCTCCTCCTCCTCTTCTCTTCTTCTTTTCTTCTTCTTCTTCTTCCTCTTCTTCTTCTCCTTCTTCGTGAACAGCTAGATTTACATCTAGTGGCATGTTGGCTTACGTAGCCGTTTTCAATCCCGCTGTTAAGGTAGACACATTCTTTGTTCAGGATTAAGGTTTCCATGGGAATGAGCGATTAGAATAAGGACCAAAAAAAAAAAAGTCCAGAATATTTGACAGCCTATTTATTATCCGCTTTTCAATCCACCCTCCCCCCCCCCCCCCCCCCCCCTTCCATAACAGGGAAATGAAGTATAATGCATCCACAAATTTATTTCCACACACACACAACACACACACACACACATTCTTGTACATAATTTGAATCATTGCTCTTTTTCGTCATGGATGCGTACATAATTGGGATCCTCTACATCATCCTACTTGTATAAATTGTGATTTTTTCCGCCTTCACTTCCATTCTTTGTATCGTACAACAAATCATTCACACACCACACACACAGCGCGCGCGCGCGCGCTCGACACACACACACACACACACACACAACACACACACACACACACACACGCTATATATGAACGTATATCTATTTTCTTTAAGCCCTTTCCTTTTCTCTGTTTTTCTTTTCCGTGGGTCGTTTGTGGCCCCTGGCCTTCTCCTGTCATTCGATTCCCTCGTCTGTCGTTCGCCATTTAGCGACCATTGAGACTAGATCGATGAATTTTATCATAAAAACTCACTAGGCATAATCTAGTGTATACAACCACATCATTTCTTTTCATACCCCCCCCCACCACCCCCCCCCACCCAGGACCCCAATTTTTTATGCCTCTCATGCCCCCACCAGCAGATGTATCCCTGTCTTTGTTTCCAACTGAGGATTCCTTTCTCTCTCGATCTCCTGTCTCTCTCTGTCTCCTCTCGCTCTCTCTCTCTCTCTCTCTCTCTCTCTCTCTCGCCTTTAAACCCAACACCCGCCCCGACCCCACCCTCTTCATTATTTTTCTTTTTTTTTTTACTCCACTCTCCTTACTTTCTCCATTCACGGCGCCGGATCGGGCGCCGGACGCCAGCTGCCCGGATAGCTCGCTTTCGGCGTCCTACGCGCCCCACCTGCGAGCTCCGCTGCTCTCCTCTCTCGCGCGCGCTCGCTCTCGCTCGCATTCTCTCTGGTAGCTCGGCTGGCTATGCTCGTGCTGTCGTCGTAGAGCGGAGACTATCTCTCGCCGCGAAGCGGGAGGCGGCGAGAGGTGAGCCACAGGCAGGTTCTTCGCGACGAGCAGTTTGCGGGTGAGGCAGAGCGAGCTCGAAGGGGAAGCAACATTTCACATAAGGGAGGAAGGGAGGGCGAGGGGGGGCACCCAAGAGAAGAAATGAAGCCGGAACTTTTTTTACGGATTCTCCCGACGAGCGATGGAAGAACGAATAGAAGAGAGATTGAGGCTCTCTGGCTCCCGGCGCTGTCCTCCGCACTGTTTATACTCTCTCTGCCTCTGCGGTATTATCTATCGTACGAGCTCTCAGAGTCTCTCTAGTCTCTCTCTCTCTCTCGATCTCTCTCTCTCTCCCCCTCCTCCCTTCTCTCTTACCGTACCCTATCTTGTTCAGACTCATCCTTCCACTTTCTTCTTTTTCCCCCCCTCCCTTCACCTGTATCCATCCCCTTCCTCCCTCTCCCTCTATCTCTCTTTCTCTTCTCGCTTCCATCTGTATTTCCCCCTCTCCCTTGAAAGCTTGTCGTGTGGTATGTGTGTGCATGCCCGTGTTGTGGTTGTGTGTGTGTGTCGTGTGTGTGGTGTGTGTGTGGTGTGTGTGTGTGGGTGTGCCGTTTGCGTGTGGGTGTGTGTGACACGGTACCGGAGCTGTTTGGATTGGTACAGGGTTCCCTGAGGTTCGCCTTCTACACAGGCGACAGCTGCAAAATTAAAAAAAAAAATGAAACTCGTTTTGCGCGGCGTCGTTAACGTGCACGTTCTTAACGTTTAAGCACTACATATGTATATCTAGATAGATATATATAGAGCGAAGAGCGATCACCTCGAGAGAGAGGAGAGTAGGAGAGAAGAGAGAGAGAGGGCAAAAGACAGCCGTTGTGATGTCGTGTGTTGATGTGTTGTGTGTGTGTGTGGGTGTGTGTGTGGCGGCACGGTTGTGCGGGTGGCCGGTGTTCGATCTGTGTGTGGTGTGGTTGTGTGTGTGTGTTGTGTTGCCTGTGTGTGTGTGTGACAGGGTGTGTGGATGTGTGCATGGGGGTGTGGAGTAGAGAACGAGAGAGAGAGGTTTGTGAGCAAGAGATGAGAGAGACCTTTGGTCTGAGAGGAGAAGAGGCTTCCGTGCCACGCTTTGAAGGAATTGGACAACTTGCCGGCGTTGGGCCGGAAGTTGTGTGTGTGGCACGGTGTGTTTGTGTGGTGTGGTGTGTGTGTGTTGTGTGTGTGTGTGTGGGTGTGTGCGCGCGCGGGCGCGCGCGCGTCTGTGTGTGTAATGTTTGTGTGTGTGCGTGCGCACGTGCGTGGGTGTGTGGGTGTGTGTGTAGGGTGGTGGTGTGTGTGTGGTGTGTGGTGTGTGTTTGGGCGAGGTGTGCACACGGCGCGCGTGTGTTGTGGTGTCTGTGTTGTGTACGCGCGCACGTGCCAAAGGTGCTTGTGGGTGTGCTGGGGGGGGGGGAGGGGGAGGGGGGAGGGGGGAGAGTGAGAAAGAGATATTGTGTGTGTTGTGTGTGTGTGTGTGTTGTGTGGTGTGTGTGTGCGTTGCCTTGGTTGGTTTTTGATGCCCCCACACCCACCCATACTCAGAGCAGAGCCACAGCCGATCAAAACCATTCAAGACATGAATATTTCATACACAGGCTGTTTGTAAGGTATGTCCAACAGGGGTTGGTTAGGGCCAGTGAATAGGTCTTGACCCGACAAGCGATGACCCAGATTTTCTTCAGATTTTATTCTTCAGAAGAGGAGAGAGGGAGAGAGAGAGAGAGAGCAAGGACAGACAGACCGACAGGACAGACAGACAGAGAGAGGGAGAGAGATCACTGAGGGACTAAGTTGGGAGGAAAAAGAAGGCAAGATAAGGGGCGTGCTCGAAAAGTGAAATCAAAAACAGTTCTGACAAGATCGTCACGTACTGTGGCATTTCAGTTTCTCCATAAGGGCCGCGGAGTGTGTGCTGTGATCTCTATCTGTCTTTTTTACCTCCTAGTCTTCCAATAAGAGCGTGAATGTACACGAGAAGTGCGAAGTTGTGAACCTACCCTCCAGTGTCATTGGCAGTGCTGTCGCTATATGTCTGCATTGGTGCTGAACAGTTGTTATGTTAGTGGGTTACCAGGGGTACGACTGGGCGGAGAGTTTCCGGGGTAGGGGAGTGAGCGTGGGTGGGGGGGCGGGGGCCAGCAGGTGCGTGTTCATACTGTGATGGACTTGCGTCAGAATCGTGTTGTTGTGTCTGAAAGACATTTTACTTATGCGACGAAAACGGCTGACGGACAGATAATAAGCAGCAGTCTTTTACAAAAAAAAAGGTATAGTATGGATAATGTATGGATATGTATGGATCTTGTATGGGACGTTACAGTATGGTTTGTGACAATTTCCAGGCGCATCACTTCACAGACAACACTGTTTTTTTTTTTTTTAATACGTACGCTACACAGAAACCTGTTTACCGTTTCACGACCATTTCTGTTCTTAGTGCCTCAGAGGCGCAGGACAATACCCAAACCATAGATTACCCTTTGTATCTTTGGCGGAAACGTATGTCTGACCCATGCTGTCGATGCAAGACAGGTTTGTACATGGTCATTTGATAGAGCAACACATTGGTATTACGACTGAGCCTGTGTCTGGCGGAATGAAAACAGTATAATCACAACAGGAACTCAATCGTCATGCAGCAGGCCATATTCTACAGACATGGCAGCTACTTCATCGATAGGGCTTGAAGTCAGTTGAGACTAGACCACTATTTTATAATCGCCAATGACTAGAAACTCTTTTTTTTTTAACTCCCAATTCTCTCTCTCTCCTCTTCTCTCTCTTCTCTCTCTCTCTCTCTTATATGCTTCTCAAATTCACAATACTCGCTTCTTCTTTTCTCTAACTCCTTGATACTCGGTAAGCTTCCCCCATGAAATGGTGACGAGCGTATGCGAATGTCATTCAGCACCGTTCTACACCATTCTCGCAACTTCCCCCCCGGATCCAGCCCTCGCCTTACGGAAACCGGGCGCCATTCTAACCTAATCTTGAATCCTCCCCTACTTCTAATCGACCCACACCACACTATGACCACCCGGACATTACGTTCGCTTTACCAAATGTTATTCTAAGGAGGTTAGTCAACTAATCTAGCACTACACGTGACGAAAAATCACCGCTAAGTAGAAGACGCGGATAAGTAAAATAGGTAGTCAGTGTGTAAACTCGTCATTATCGATAACGACGTTTTTTCAGCGAGGGAAGGGATACGGGGCTCTACTTGTATCTGGTCAAAATGGCGAAGCGTAATACACACACAACACATCACGCAACGCACGCATCGCGCGCGCACACACACACACAAGATACCACACAAACACACACACATACACACACACACGCATGCACGCACGCGCGCACACACACCACACACACACCACACAGCACACACACACAACACACACAAACGCGCGCGGCAGGCAGCACCGCACTATCCACACACCACCCACAACAAACACACACACACCACACATCATACTCATCATCATTCTTCCGACTTATTGCTATTGCTTCTTCCGAACAACGCAAATACAGGCTGTTGGTGGTTTCCAAAGAACTCGAAACGCGCATTAATAGTCCAGCGCAGCTGCGTGTGTACATCGAAAGCTGTGCCCTACATGGGACAGCAGTGGTAAGTTGCAAGGCTGCCTGTGGCGCTAGTCCTTTTTCGTGGGTCATTCAGGCCAAAGATCACAGCCGCGCAAGTTCTAACACTCGTAACCTTACATTGGGTCACGAGGAGCAGTTGCTGTGTGTCACACGATGAAGTTCGCTAGGCGCCAAACGGCTTCTGCTCTTAGCGGGGATATGGATTGTGTGCAAGAGGTACTTGTGCGTTACACCAGGGAAACTCAGGTTAGTTTCTCATTCAAAAGACTTATTGAACACAGAATTTCAGAACAAATGATCCTCCAAGGTGTGAATAAAAAACTCCCTTGTGGGGGAGGAAAAGTTGGCCAAGAGGGAGAAGATTCAAACCCTTTGATCCCAGGATGCATAATGGGTAGAACCAGCGTGGGCTTCCATAGGGGACAGGTTATCTGGTTTCACTTTGTCTCCATTGTATGAAACTGATTCCGTGAGTCAATGACTGTACGTAATTTAAACCGTGTAAATGTTTCGTCTTTTCTTTACCGTTTCAATGCACATGCCCTCATTCAAGAGTGTACGTTGTATCAAGCCATCCATGTTTGTTGAATCGTTTCTAGTGTCGTGGTATAGATTGAAAACGAGGTACGCGCACTCTGGGAAGGGCTTGTTAACTACTGGGTAACCATGTGTCCAATACCTATCTTCATCCGTGAATCGTATTTGTTTTATAAGAAAGAAAAGTTAGTCTTTCCGAGAACGGCTGCCTGTTTAACTGAAAGGCAATGCTAGAGGTGTCATTCAAATGTCCTTTTAAAAATCATGGTATTCGGGGGAATTTTCTCACATTGTCAAAAAATTTTCCGAATTTCAGTAGAGAAGGATCCGCGGTTACAATAGGGGATACCCCCAGATTGGACTGCAATAGAACATGCGCAGTTATTTTTGGAAAAAATGCACCCTGCTAAAATATAGGGTGGAACAGGCTTTTCGTGTATTATTCTATTCAAAGCAATCCCGGACTTAAGGGATGTGGCATCTTATAAACGACACTTGGATTCAAATTAAGCGATGCTACGGTAGGCAGGCGAGAGGGTGACTGTATGTTGGCACGGAGGGATGCATGGAGGGTGAGTATTCGGAACAAAAGGAAATATTTAATGAGAATCTAGGGGAGAGATATCAACCAAATTGACAACGAAAATTAAACAGAAAGAGATGAGAGACGAGACAGAAGAAGAAGACAGACAGACAGGACAGCCAGACAGCCGACAGAGAGAGATGAACCACCACGCTCAGCACGCTTGTATTTTAACAAGGCGATGAGTTATACTGACATCAAGACACCAATCATTTGCGATGACCCTACACACTTAAAAGGTAGATTCAATACAGCCTAGCAACCAATCACTTCTGCAAACTTTACGTGGCGTGGCCGCATGGTCTGTTAATGCATAAGGTTTGCCCACTGTTGCTCTTTCCAATTTTGCTTTCCTTTTTCTTCAATGTTAGTCATCACTCGAGGGATGGATGCTTCCGCCCCCCACCCCCACCCCTTTAATTACTTCCTTCTTTGTGTAACGTTCTTTCAATTTCATCCATACCGTCATTCACCTTCGACGGCAATTCAATTTAATTTGTGGTAATCATTATGTTTAGAAACGTTGTATAAGTTGGCTTGTACTCTTGATCGGTTAA
>JADBJO010003534.1:0-35000 GCA_016801955.1 Conus betulinus
GTCAACTCCATCATCACAATCACGTCACCAGGACCCCAAGAAAGTAACTGATACTGATCATTCCAAATGCCAATTATGTTGATGTGTACAACCCAAGCTAAAACAAGATGATTCCGATTTACCCTTTTTTGTCTCTCCCACTTCTCTTCCAATAGGGCCTATCTTAGTTTTCTCGTTCATCATTGACATCTTTTAGGTAGGATTTCCGTTAGTGTACGTTTTCTCTCCCCTCTTTTTAAATTGTTCGTTGATTCTTTGTTTTGTAATGTATATATTCACTTTTGCGTTGGGGGGGGGGGGGGGGGGTCATTTGTTTTGTTGAGCTTAGCTTATTTTGTGTTATTAAGAAACTAAGTAAGAAAGTAACAACTACCGTAAGAAAACGTTAAGTAACATAAACATTATAAAGGAATTTTTTCAGGGAACACTTTACTATTTTGTCTCTTTTTTCCTTTTCATGGGGAAAGAAGGTTATTAATAGTGTTGGATTTTCTTTTTTAGCTGTCTTTTTTACCTTTATGTAAGAAGATTCTTTTGTAAGCCTTTTCATTACTTTCCTGTTTTATACCGGGGGTGGGCAATTTAAAGTCTTTATTTGTACATACTGTAACAAAGTGTTTTGTTTTTTTTTTAATCGTATATAACATCACATATCGCCTTATTTTAGTCATAATCTAGTCAGTGTTTCTTGTTTTTGGGTAACTATTCATGATGGAAATTTTTGATGACGATATGTATGACAGGCCAAGCGTTTAGGCTTTGAAGGTGAGAAATTAGCAAACTATGTCCAACAATGTATGGACAGGGCAGACAGAGAGAGAGAGAGACAGGGAGAAAAAACAGAAACAACTAGAATAAAAAGATAAAGAACGACAAAGAAAACACTAAAAAACATTAGAGTTTTGAAGGGAAAAAAAACTACAGAAAGAGAGTGAAGAAAAAAACCTATAGACAGAGAGAGAGGATAAGGAACGGCGATTCGATTAAATTCAGAACTTGAATTAAGGTCAACATACATTCTGAAGTTACCGTTGTTTGAAGAAAAAACCAACGACATTGACAGTTTTCCTTTTCGGTTTGAGAACCACACAACATCTTGTGGCTGGCTGAAGGAGAAGTGGACATTGTTTATCGCGTGGCAGTTTAAGGAAGCGCTTTGGCACTATACCACACACTTGCGGCAAAAGAAGGGGTTGACGTGGGACCAATTAAAAAGAACTCTTACAGAAGTTTCAGTGTTCAGCTGACTGTTGTCATGAGCATTTTCCGATCAGTTCGTTCTGACAAGGGAGAATCATTTCCATCTTTTTTTTTTTTTTTTTTAAACAAGAATGAGTCACTGTTTAGACAGATAGAGTTAAAGACGAACGAAAAACTTTCGAATCAATGGGAGATTTGCTGCCCCGAGAGCAACTTTTTTCAGAGCTTCAGCAAAGATTTGGCCACGTTTCTTAAAGACAGACAGTTCTATAACGTTGACGAAATGTGTCAGATGGCAGATCAGTACTGTATTGTTTTATCTGGATAAAGGTGTTACCCCACAAGGGGGATTCATCCCTTTTGAGTCTCATGCGGCACTTCAAATACATTCTGGACAAGGAAACAATAGAAGAGGAAATTGCGCTTCATAACAAGGTCCTCATGGTTACACGTCTTTTGGCAACAGACAACGACCTTTCCGCGGTCTAGGCCATGTCGGTTGTGGCGATTTCTGTCAGTTCACCACTGCAAAGACCTTTTCCTTTCCAAGGGCGTGGTGAACAACAACTGTTTAGACCCTTTGGTCCAGTTCGGGGACATGGTCGAGGTTCACATATTGACAGTAACTAGTTGCCCGCCAACCAAACCATGCGTTGCCATTTTTGCGAGTGCAAATTCCATTTAAAACGGGACTGTCCTCTCAAAGGAAGTGGAACAAAGACTGGATTTGTTTCCACTACATGTGAAGAAGGTCTTGTTTTGGCGCCAGATCAGTACATTGATGGTCTTCTTTTGGAGGATTGTGCCATTAATGGTTTACAAGGTTCTGTTTTGCGAGATACAGGTTGCTCCACAGCTGGCGTAAGGAAATCTTTTGTCTTCCGGAGCAGTATCTTGACAGTATTCAGAGATGCAGATCATTTGGTGGAAAAATTGAAACTTTTCCACCTGCAAAAATTTCTGTAGATACACCATACTACTCGGGTTGCTTACTGCCTGTGTTATTGAGAATCCAGTTTGCTATTTGATTTTGGGAAATCTACCAGGTGTCATGACAGTACATGGTGGTGCTGGAGGATCTTTCATTCCTCGTCTCATCAGAACAAGATCTGAAGTTGTAGAACAGAGAAAACCAACAAACCCGCTCAAGGTTTCAAAACTGGATGAACTAATGTTATGCCAGACATTTTGAAGACTGTGCAGAGAAGTGACGGGACACACTTGACAACTATACTTTCCACTGCAAAGCAGACCGTCTCCGACATACCAACAGACAAGCTGACGTACATACTGGACTCTGACATCCTCTACCTTTTCAGCATAATGGGCCGTATGTAATACTCATTCTCTCATTGGAGGATGCCAGAGTCTAGTATGTACGTTGGCTTGTCCGTTGGTATGTCAGAGACAGTCTGCTTTGCAGTAGAAAGTATAGTCGTCAGTGTCTCGTTGCTTCTCTGCATAGTCTTCAAAATGTCTGGCGTAACTTGTAGTTCATCCAGTTTTGAAACCTTGTGCGGGTTTGTGTTGTTTTCCCTGCTCTACAACTTTTGATCTTGTACTGATGAGACAAGAAACGAAAGATCCTCCAGCACCACCATGTACCGTCGCGACACCTGTTATTCCCAAAATCAAATTGCAAACTGGATTCTCAATAACACAGGCGGTAAGCAACCCGGAGTAGTATGGTGTATTGACGGAAATTTTCGCAAGTGGAAAAGTTTCAATTTTTTTCCACCAAACAATCTGCATCTCTGAACACAGTCAAGATACTAGTCCGGGTAGAACAAAAGATCTGCTTACACCAGCTGTGGTGCAACCTGTATCTCGCAAAACAGAACCTTGTAAACCATTAATGCCACAATCCTCTGAAAGAAGACCATCAATGGACTGATCTGGGGCCAAAACAAGACCACCTTCACATCCAGTGGAAACAAATCCAGTCTTTGTTCCACTTCCTTTGAAAGGACAGTCCCGTTTTAAATGGAATTTGCCCTCACAAAAATGGCAACGCATGGTTTGATCGGTAGACAATTGGTTACTGTTAGTCTGTGAACCTCGACCATGTCCACAAACTGGACCGAAGGGTCTGCACGGTTGTTGTTCACCACGCCCTTGGAAAGGAAAAGGTCTTTCGGGTGGTGAGTACTGGTACTGACAGAAATTGCCAGAACTGACATGGCCTTGACTGCGGAAAGGTAGTCTGTTGCCAAAAGACGTGTAACCGTGTGGAGCTTGGAATGAAGCGCGATTTTCTCTTCTATAGTTTCCTTGTCCAGAATGTATTTGAAAAGCCGCGTGAGACTCGAAAAGGGACGAATCCCTCTTGCAGGCAACATCTTTATCCGGATGAGCAATACAGTACTGATCTGCCATCTGACGCATTTCGTCAACGTTATCAAACTGTCTTTCTTTAAAGAAACGTGGCCAAACCTTGTTGATGCTTGAAGAAGTTGCTCTCGAAGAAGCAAGTCTCGCAGTGATTCGAAAGTCTTGTTCGTCTTTGTTAACTCTATCCATCTGTCTAAACAGTGACTCATTCTTATTAAAAAAGACGGAAATGATTCTCCGTTGACAGGACGAACTGAACGGAAACGCTCACGAAAACGGTCAGCTGAACACTGATACTTCTTTAAGAGTTCTTCTTTTAGTTGGTCCCAAGTCAACCCTTCTTTTGCCGCGAGTGTGTGGTATAGTGCCAAAGCGCTTCCCTTAAACAGCGACGTGATAAAACAATATCCACTTCTCCTTCGGCCAGCCACAAGATGTAGCATGGTTCTCAAACCGAAAAGGAAAACTGTCAATGTCTTTTTTTTCTTCGAACGGCGGCAACTTCGGAATGTATGTTGACTTCGGATGAAATGTACTCGCGGAACCGACCGGTGGAGGTGGTGGATGTTCTCTCGATGCCTGTAATTTTTTAATTTCTGCATCAGTCTCCAATTCAAGTTGTCTCAGTTTAAATTGCCGTTCCTTATCCTTTTCTTCAAACTTATTGATGACTGTCGACGTTAACTGGATGATGATTGTTTTTGTTCCATCTTTCTGTATTTTTTTTTCTTCAAACTCTTAATCTTTTTCGATTTTCTTGTCGTTCTTTATCTTTTTATTCTAGTTGTTTCCGTTTCTCTCTCTCTCTCTCTCTCTCTCTCCGTCCATACATTTTTGGACATAGTTTGCTAATTTCTCACCTTCAAAACCTAAACGCTTGGCCTGTTGTACATATTCATCAAAAGTTTCCATCATGAATAGTTGCAACAAAACAAACAAGAAACAGTGACTATATATGACTAAAATAAGGCGATATGTGATGTAAATACGTTTTAAAAAAAACAAACTTGTTACAGTATGTACAAATAAGGAATTTAAATGCTGGTAGAAACAGGAAGTAATAAAGGCTTACAAAAGATAGCCGCTAATAAGAATTGATAATGTGGTCTTCCCAAGAGATTTTCACCAATATTCTTTCCTAAAGGGAAAAAGACAGCTAAAAATGAAATCCGAATAAATCTTTTTTTCCCCATGGAAAGAAACAGATAGAATATAAAGTCCCCCCCCCCCCCCCCCTCTCCCCGGAAAGAAATTATAATGTTTATGTTCTTAACTGTTCTTATTGTAGTTGTTACTTTCTTAGTTTCTTGGTAAAACAAAATAGATGAGAGTTCATAAAACAAATGAATCGCCTTAAACAGTAAGTGAATATAAAGTTACAAAACAAATGAATCAGTGAACAATTAAAAAGAGGGGAGAAAACGTACACTAACGGAAATCCTACCTAAAAGATGACAATGATGAGAAGCTAAATGGGCGCTTATTATTGAAGAGAAGGTTTGGAGATTTTTTGTAAAGGGGGTGAAAAGGAAATGAAAAAATAGACAGGTCCGATATAGATGGGGGAAGTTAGAAAAAACGAAAAGGGCCCTCAGACAGCACCCTAATGGCAACTGTCTCCCGTAAAGCTGGAGATGGGGAGGTATTCAAATAATAATATGTACGAACAATACAATGCAATAAACAATCTAATACAGTCGAAAGAAAAACACCACACACACAAAAAACACCAAAAATATGATCAAGAAAAAGATGTTTATTTGGACTGAGCGGTAATCCACTCCACCACCTACACTAGTTGAGTGACGGAGGTGAAGTCGATCCCACACTCAGAGGGGTATGGGGAAAAATCCAAATGAAAGGATAGGAAAGGGAAAGAAAAAGATATTAATGAGAGAGGGGAGGGACTATCGACTCCCCAACGCCATGCCCCCCTGCTAAATCGGAGCAGGAAGAGGTTGGGGCTATCAGTCCTGGGGAAGGGGACAAAACAATTCTAATGCTCTAGGGGAAGGACAGCGACTCCTCAACGCCCTGCCCCCTTGCTGCCAGGTACGAGCAAGAGGAGGTTGAGGCTATCGGTCCTGAGGGGAAGGGGGGGGGGGGGGGGGGTCCAAAGGAAATCCTACCAAAAAAAAAGACCTTAACAGAGTAGAGCAACCAAAAGAAATCTCAAACACCCGGAAACACACATACAAAAATAAATAAATAAATAAAATAAAAACAGTAATCACAACAATCAATGATACTCTTTCCTCCCATATTTTTTCCTTGGAGGGGGAGGGGGATATAAAAAAAAAAACCCTAGTCCTAAGCCGGGGGTCACCACTGCCACACTGGGCAGAAACGCATGCACGCACTCAGCTCAGCATTCACTCCGTGCACACGCACTCTCTCGAAACGACCAGAAGGTGCAGTACGATAACTCTTCTCCTCCCCCTCCTCTCTGGGGAATAATTTACTAAATGATGAGGTACAAACATTTCACAGATCCACTAGCTGGGACCAAATTTCATCTCATTGTACACAGTAATTCACAAGAACTTCTTTTACAGGTTTCTCCAGTTCAATGGAGAAACAACTATTGTCCAGGGGGACAAAAAATCATGGTGGGTCAACATGACATACGCTTTAAGTTCTCTCACGACTGCCGCAGTCGTTGTCCTATTAAACTAGGTTCTCCAACTCTGGAGACAATTAGGTGCTGCCACAGCACTGGAGCCCAAATACTTGTGCGACTGCCACAGTCGCCTATCCCGTTACTGGTGCTGCCACAGCATCGGGAAGGGCTAAAACACGAATGAAGTCCGTGTAAGTAATCTATTTCAAAATCTGAATAATGATAAATTCTTTTCCCTTTTTCCTTTTCTTAACTCTCTCGCTTCTCTCCCCATCTGTCTATACCTCACATGGTAATGGTATGAAGTGTTTTGCCTACACTCAGGAGAAGTTCGTTTATATACCTAGCACTTGTGCACTCACGCACACGCACTCCACCTTACCTGGTCAGTCCAGACTCCGGCTTGGGGTTTTGTCAGGATTCTTTCCCACACCCTTCACCGGCATAACTACCAAGTAAGGTCTACTTTAGGTCACTGTCTTCTAGGTCCGTCTGCGACGCACTCTGTCCAAGCTGTCCACGTTCGGCTTGCGTCCGAGGGTCTGCAATTGGTGCACTGTCTTTCTGTCAGTGTCCACATCCGGACCCAGCAGTGGTACTGTCAAAACCGTCCTAGCCGTTTTAACCGTCTACGGCTGTACTGTCGCAGTGCTAGGGCAAAACTTTCCCCTGTTAACTGGAGGCCTTAACACTGGTCTGTCACTAGTGTAACTGTCAGCACGACGTAACTCCTTAACAAACTACAAGTCAGTCCTAGCCGGTCCGCTCACTTCAAACCGAAGTGTCGAACTCCCTAGCTAACCACAAGTTAGCAGGACCGCACTCTTCAAGCTCCCGTGTCGTACTGCCGGAGTTTGCTTATTTACCCGAGTGTCGGTGAACACTTCTCACGCGAGGTGCACTTCCGCTGAGCTCGCCTATGAGCGCAGAAACCGTGCGTCACTACAGGTGGATTGCAGGTAAATCTCGTGCTGCAGTTCTAAACAACCTGTCTGGTCAGTGTCCCCAAGCTATCTCCTTCCTATACTTTATTTTTCCTTCCTGCGCTCTTCCTGAGTACATATTCAGTGAGTACTCGTCTAACTAGCATTACCAGCCCTTGGTTACTTGACCAATGGACAACGTCCGTCCATTTTCCTGAGCGATTCAACCAATAATCACCCTACATCTATAGCCACCAGCGACACTGATCACACTGGTCAGGCCACGTAAATGGTTCTTTCTTTTTTACCTTTCCTTTTCACTACCTAGGAAAATGCTTTATATCAAATAAGGGCGTACGCGACGGAACGTCACATGTCGCCATGTGAGGCTACATCATATGACAGCGTATTATAGTCTTCCTGGCAGCATTGGTACAGCAAAGAGCAGTTTTGAGCGTGTCGTGATCTACCTGGCAGCATTGTTACAGCAAAGAGCTGCTTTCAGTGTCTCTTGGTCTACCTGGTTGCAGTCACGTACTTGTATGTTTGTGTAAAAGCAGAAAGCCATTTTGAGTGTGTCGTGAATTACGTTTTTTTATACCAGGTTTGGGCGCAGAATGTTCCATTTTACCTAGCTGCAGTGGTGTGTTTATTTATGTATAGACAAAGAGAGCTTCTTTGCACGTGGTTCACTTAGCTGTTATGGCGTGTACGTCTATCTGTGTACAGGCAAAGAAAGCTGCTTTGAGCGCATCGTCTCCCGGTTTGGCCGCAAGTGTACCTATGTGGTGGTAGGAGACGGGCGAGACGAAGAGTTGGCTGCCAAACAGGTTAGTAATGAAAATTAATAGTTATTGTTGCTGACAGGTATTTTGATGTATGCGCAGACTGCATACATGTCTTTAAGGACTGAAGGTGCAAAAATGTGTCCACCACCCCTAACACCCCATGCAAGCCGTGTGTATCCCTCTCCTGCCGTAGTGCATACAAGGCGGGTGTTTTTTTCACTGTGTATATGCGCGAGACACCCCTTCTCTCTCCGCGACGTGTGTGTGTGTGTGTGTGTGTCCCATTTAAGACGTGTGTGTATTTGTATTTGATCGTGTTTGTGCGCGCGCGCGCACAAGCGTTTTTGTGTGTGTGTGTGTGTGTGTCCGTCCGTCCTTCCCTTCCTGGCTCTCTCCCTCCGCGCACGCGCGTGCGTGTGCGAGTGTGTGTGTGTGCGTGTGTGTGTGTGTGTGTGTGTGAGAGAGTCCCTTCTTCTCCCGCTAGACGTATCTTTGTTCACTCTCCATTACATGATCCTTTTTTTTTTTCTCCTCCTGCAAGGCTTTTGTTTTCTCTCTCTCCTCCTCTTCCTGCTTGTGTGTGCATCTATGTTCCTCCTCCAAAGACATGTTTATCCCTTCTTCTCCAGCAAGATATGTATAGCCCTCCTCTTCCTGCATAGCAATGCGTGTGTGGGCGTCCTCTTCTTCCAGGTCGGTGCCTATGAGGATGCCTGGGTCTCTTTCAGCATCAACAGCTCCCCCGCCTTCCGAAGTTCTGTGCGGACAGTAAAGTCCTCTTTTCCTTGACTCTCTTTGACTCTGCCCTGTGTATGTATAATTTTAACCATAATCTCTCTCTTGGAGACACAATTTTACTGGTTTCAGTTTATAATATGCCAGCTATAAAAAAGACCTGGCAACTCGGCAGTAAACGTTATACAGTTTTTCCAAATTGGACACATGCTGTTCTCTCTGCAATGCGTTTTTTTATCCGTATGACCTCTTTTTTTCGTACTTTTGTTGCTTTAACATGTTCTGAGTTGGAGAAATCAGGTGGAATGACTTGCGCTCTCAGCACGGCTGGGTCTTACCGGTCTTACAGGTGCTGAGGGTTAGCTATCTTGTCATGTATTGCTTTTGTTGTTTTGGTGCTTTTTTAGGATATGACATTTTTTCATAATGTCGCCCTTTTCCCGCATGAGTTTTACAACCCTGAAAAGGTCCCATGTGGTCGGCTAGGCTATAACAACAACAACAACAACAACAAAAAACCACCAAAACCGCTGCTCCATATTCCAGGATATGTGCGTGTCCCTCCTTTTTCAAGACGCGTTACGTCATTCGTTGTCCGGGTCATATGCGTGTGCCTTTCAAGAGTGTGTGTCCGTGTTCCCCCCAAGCCAGGTTGTGTCCTTCCGGCACCACGTGCTTGTGTCCTCTCTCCAAGACATGTATGTCTGTCACTTCTCGCAAGACGTGTCTATATCCTTCCTCCAGACATCGGTGTGCCCTCCTCCATGATGTGTTTGCATCCTACTTCCTCCAAGATATGTTTGTCACCTTCTTCCCGCAAGATGTTTGTCCTTTTCCCTCCTGGACATGTACGTGTCCTTTCGCCATGATGTGTATCCTCTTTCCACAAAGACCGGTGCGTGTCCTCCTTCCTCCAAAACGTGTTTATGTCCTTCCTAAAAGACAACGTGTTTTTTATACCCCAACACGTGCTTGTGCCCCTCTTTTTTAAACGTGTGTGTTTGTCCCTCCTCCTACAAGTTAAATGTGTGTCCCACTTTCCCCAAAACGTGTAAATCATCCGCACAGCTTTTATACGATTGCGAATGGTGATAGCGAAGGTGCTTTCAGACTGGCCGTTGTGTTTCAGATGAACTGGCCATTCTGGCGGATATCCAGTCACTCGGACCTGGCAGCCCTGCACCATGCGCTGGACCTTGGCTACCTGTAGACGCCCCTATCCTCCTTGCCCCTTCCTCCCGCCCGACCCCTTTACCAGAGGAACCACGACACCTGCTACCCTGCCCTCCACGTCCCCGTCCCGTGCTCACCTATTCCCCTATTTTGTCATCGTTTGGGAGGACTGGCCAGGACGACTGCGAGGAGGTGCCGGCTCCACTGCAGAATGATGCTAGTGTTCCTTTGAGCGTGACAATCGACGGCGCTCCTCCTTTTCGGCTGTGACCGAGTACTTTGACCGTGCAAGTTTGTTAGAGCGACGGTGGATCCAAATGAGCGCAGGAGTTGAGCAAGAGTGCCCGAAACGTGGACATGCAATACAAAGAGCGCTCAGATCCGGCAGGTGTGACCCGGGTAGCAAATCCATGAGAGTGACATGTTTTCCACACTCTCTAGCTGGACTAGGATGTATGGCCAGTGCATGCAACGATGACCAGGTACTTGAAATCCCTACAGTTGTATGGAAGCAACCATGCTGTCCTTCACGTGGTGACCAAGGATTTCAGACTGGATCGGATGGGCAAAGTGAACGAACGCTGCCCCTGCGATGAGAACCCAAAGCCCCGCAGCTGTCTGATGGCGTTTTTGCATGTACAGCTTCCAGGCAGGTCCGGCGGCAAATGAGAGCAAGAGTGATTTAGAATACAAATCGGGATGATGTCGCCGATGCACAGTCGAGAAGATTTAGAAATCTAGCTGATCCTACAGATGAGAGGAAAAAAAGAGATCAAAAAGTAAACTGGTCCTGCACATGTGAGGCTAAGTGCGACTTAGAAATTGGCCTGGTCTTGCAGACTGAAGAACGAAAGTGATCTGGGTGTAGGCTGAGCCTTCAGACGTGTGGTCAAGAGCAGTGCCTTCCTGCGGACGCTGCTGTTCAGCTCCTGCAGACGGCCGGGATTTTCCTGTACGGGTATGGTGCAGACGTTTTCATATACTAAAGAAGGTATATATCATCTTCTACCATACCTGGGAATAAATAACGTTATCTGCCAGTGCTGGTGATGTTTCCAGGTAGGCATCAACCAGCAAAGGTTGCTCGACACTCGGTGGGGGCACGTGGACTTCATCATAAGTTGTCAGAGCAATAGAATACCCTCTCACGCCACTCCCAGTCACACTTTGAATACAGTCATGTGCGCAAAGACTTTAGGCCCTCTGGACTCGGTTGGGCGTCTATCATTTTTTTCCGGACAGTTCTGTGCGCAGAGTTGACACGCTGCTGCTCATTCCTTAGTGGTGGATGCGCTCTTTAATATTCCGTTCCCCGAGTGTGATGAGTTCGACTACACTGCTCCCGGGCCTGGGTACTCCAACTGGCAAAACCGACCTTTTGTAGCTATTGTATGGTCAGCACAGTGTTCGCACGATTGACATAGTTCTTGTACCGTGAGCAAAGTGTTACCCTAAACGTTGCTAGCGTTTCTTCGTTGTGAATGAGTGGCCGGACTAAAATGATTTCCGAGAGCTGTGCAGGCTGCTCAACAACCCACTGACGCCAGACGGGCGTCCACAGACAGATGGTAGAGACTGCCCCTGCCAGTCAGACTGGGTTTTGTTTTTCTCCTATCATTTGTTGAGGTCACATGATGAAATCATTTTTCTGGTGGAAAGAAATACAAAAAAAAAAGACAGCATTACACATGTGATGAGACAGTTGTGTTGCGTGTCGACAAAATTTGGATTGCAGATGAGTTTCACGTAAAACTTCAAACAAGAGCAGTTATTTTTGTTCGTCGGTCTACAGTATAAATATGGATCTGGTGAAAACGCGAAATCATGATGTGGCGTCTCTTTTTACGGTGATCAGCATGCTCTGTGTGTGTGTGTGTGTGTTGTTGTTGTTTTGAGGGAATGGGGAAAGCATTCTCATAACGACGCGAGGGGAGTTTTAAGGAGCTGAGGGTACAGCAGATCGTCGCCACTAATCGAGATAGTGCTTTCATGCTCCTTGTAAACGTTTCATCTGAACTTTTTGTGAGCCATGTCCGTGCGCAAGTGACGGGAGGGAAGGAGGGAACAAAGATTTACAAGTCCTGCGGATGACACGCTGGCGATGGAAGTTGTGACGGTGCGAGGCCGCCCATCCCAGGCCTGTTCGGTGAACCATGAGTGTTTCGTTAGGCAGATATAGTGTTCGATCCTCTCATCGAGCCGCGCATGTGTGTGTGCGTGTGTGTGTGTGTGTGTGTGTGTGTGTGTGTGTGTGTGTGTGTGTGTGTGTGTGTACCTGAAATGTGTATGTGTGTGTGTGTGTGTGTGTGTGTGTTGGACAGCAATTTCCCCATCAGAGAATCGGCTGCATTAGTACTGACAATTTCAGATGCCCATTTTTCCCTCCACCGTTACCCCCATGGAAAGAGAGAATTACGATTACCCTGTTCATAAAACCGGAGAGATTTTTTTACGATCATTGGCAAAAAAATGGCATGGCATAACTAGAAATGTTCCAGCATGACCTCTGAACATTTACAGACACCTGACTTCTTTTTTGTGTTGGTTTGTTTGTATTTTTGTTTTTGTAACATATATGTGTTAGGCTATATCCTCATCCAAATTTTGTACTCTTCCTTGCGGTTGGTAACAGGGCGGGGGGGATGTTTACAGCTAACCCCAATCCCTTCCCTTATCATGATCGTCATCATCGCATCATCATCATCTCTCTCTCTCTCTCTCTCTCTCTCTCTCTCTCTCTCTCTCTCAATGTGTATTTGTTCTTTTATACAGAATTGGCACCCAGATATGGAAAGTAAAGAAAAAAAATCGTTGGTTTTTCCCATTCAAAAAATATGTGTTCATTCTGAAAAAAATTTCTCAGCGTCGTAACAGATAAATGGGCATAGAATAGAAAATTACGCAAGATTTAGGTTGAGAACTTTAGGATTTAATGCGAACAAAAGATGGTTTGAATGTAAAACATCCATAGTATCTCCTTGTCCTGCATGTATACACATTACCGATGACGAACACTTTCTGTTCCACTGTATTGCTTATAATGAAGTGCGGACAGATTGTTCATTTTTTTCCGGGTAGATATAGCGAAAAGACAAAATGTCGCTGTCGTTATCATCAGATGATGAACTTGTAATTAAATCAGTTGCCAAATTCATCGCGGAAGCATTGAAAATTAGACAGATGACGGATAGTGAAATTTGAGATAATGCATTATAAGAGATACCTGAATGAATATTATCATTCATCGCGTGTGGAAGAGATCAGTAAGATACAATGTCATCATTTGATTGAGTGGATGGTCGAGTCAGTTTTAAAATATTGTTGTTGTTTGTTTGTTTGTCTGTTTTTTTGTTTGGTTTTTAACCTCACTGCATTACTCCTGTGCGTGAAGACATAAGGAAATGTTACGAATTCATTTCTTTTTGTCAACCTTTGATTTGATACACGCTAGGAATGAATGTGTACTATTCGTTTGCAGGAAAGGAAGAGGGAAATGTTATTGTTCTGTTTACCCCTTCCCCCCTTGTCAAAAGACCTCTTTGGTAATGACAATAAAATATTAAAGTGTCAAAGTCTCTCTCTCTCTCTCTCTCTCTCTCTCTTTTCAATGCATAGCCTTAACAGGAAGAGGATGTTCGCACTTTGCAAAGTCAATGCTGCTTGTGGTATCCATATGTTCAGGTCGCTTGCAGACGGGGATGTGCCATTTGGGCGTAAAGCACCGAGCTGAAAATCTGGTGTATAAGACATCCCTTGGAGGGGTCCATTAGATGTGTTCTTTGTCAATTAGACTTAGAAGTCCGAAGCTTGCATTAAGAGCTGAAATTATTTCAATTGCATGCCATTTTTTATGATGAAAAATAGTGCACTAGGTTGAGTTTGTTTTGTCGGTCAATGCATTTCATGTTGTGACCACTCGAGACTTGTTTTGTTCATTATCTCTAATGCCCATGGTATCGAGATGCTGTCATCCTGTACGGACGATCTGATAGGCGGTAACATGGGGAAAACAACGGTGAGTATATGCAAAACAGCAAACTCCCATCAGTGGCTGCCAACTTCGTCTTGAAATAGTCTCCAGCATTTCAAAATGTTCAAGATGCACAAATTGTCTTACTAAATCCAGAGTGAAAACAAATCTCACCAAAACCCAGAGGGTGACTGGGGCAACGACTATGTAACGTTGCTAACGGATGGGGTTCTATATTTAGGATTTTTTTCTCTCAACGTATTAGCAGAAAAGAGCTGCTCAGACGCGTTGGCGCACAAACCGAGATATAAAAAAAAAAAAAAAATATGGAGCAGTGTGCCATGCCCATGCAGACAAGAAGCATACGTGCCGTTGATCTTCTCACCGCTGTGGCTTCCCCCCCCACCACCATTGTACTTCCTTCTGTGATTGCCGATTCTGAAGTGGGAGTGTGCAAACTGGATGTCGCAGTTTCGCGCAATGTTTTTTTTTTTCAAGCAAGGTTCTTTCTTTCCTTTTATTCTTTAATAAATCATTTGTAGTACATTTCATTGCATAAAATGCGCATCGCCTTTGAATTAACTGAATTGTATGTTTTCAGATTTATGTTTTGCAGATTTAAATGTTTACATTTTTAACATTTATTCAGTCGTCTTCTGCAAAGGGCATGATTGGCAACTTCGTGAAGCGGTCAGTCGTGTGGTGCAGTGTTTCTGGCTTGTACCTTTTGCCGTGAACAGTATCGCGTGACAAGCCTCAGGTGGAAAAGTTTCGGGCTACCCATTACTAAAAGTTGTTTGTGTTTCTTTTGAACGCCTGTTCCGCCTGTAAACACAGCCCTTGTGAATAAATCGGACACTGCAGAACTTAGATGGACCATCGCTCTTACGAGTTGCGCTTGTTACCCGTGTCATTTCAGTAGTCGCCAACAGACCCTGGGAAAAAGTGGACATTGGCGAGATGAGCCGAAAAATTACACGACTTTCACAGCAGTACATGTTTTCATAATGCTGTAATTGGTATAAAAATAAAATATGAGCATTAGGGAGCAATGTTTTATTAAATAACATGTTTTCAAAGTACTGTAAGTGGCATCAAAATAAAACAGCAGCATTTGGGAGGCAGTGTTTTATTTCTTTTATGTAACTGTGTGCGCCTGTCTCTTTTTTTCCCTTGAATTTGCTGGAAGATGGAAGTTAGCTGTAGGTCATTCAAATTTGAGCGCGCGAGTTAGTTCTGAACGAGTGTATCTGATAGAAAAGTTGCATTGTTCGAAAACATGTGTTCGTGTTTACATATGAACAGCTATAGAAGGAAATATATTGATATACAGAAGGACTTTTCCTTATTTAGGAACAGTTACTGAAGCGGTGTGTGTGTGTGTGTGTGGGGGCGAGGGGGGGGGGGGGGGGGGGGGGGAAGGAGTGGCGGTGGGCATTGCATGCGTGAGTGGAATGGAAAAGGAGTTTGTGTAAGGAAACTTTGAAACTGTGTCTGAACTTATAATCCTTAAGTTTCAAAGATTCGCTTTCCCTCTTCTTTTTCCATATTTATTATTGTGTTTGTGTGCTCATCATTTTTCTCGTATCTTCGCTCCCAACTCGGTTCCTCTTCACCATCCGTGGAGCAACACCGAAGAAAAAAAAAAATCCCGAAGTTGCGTGTCTGTGTTCCTCGATAATGCCTTCTCAAGGATTTTATTTTAAATCATTTTAAACGGTTATGTTCGACTTCGTTGTGGAGGGAACAAATTGCTTTTGTCTGCAATAGTGGAGTGTTTCAGATGTGCGATTTGTTTTTCATGACGTTTATTGCCTATCCCCTCCGCATTCCCCGAGTGTATACTGTTGTTTTTATGTTTTCCTTTTTTTTTTCATATTCATAAGTGATCTGGTACGTGTTTACAGCTGATTTTTTTTTTTTTCGATAATGTTAAGAATAAAAAAAACAAAAAAAAACAAAACGCAATCAGCTGGTAAGTGGATAATAATTCCGTTGGTCCGAAATCTTTCTCTTTGACTGTCATTATCTCTTTCCCCTGCCACATCGTATGTGCGTGTATATGCACATGTACAGCCGTTCAATCGAAAATAGTTGTATCTGCAGTCAGGCTAAAACAGGCCATGGGTAGCAGGTGCACAGGGAAAACATGGTTATAGGATCACCCAGAAATGTGGAGGGGACAAGATCAATGCCTTCACCTCTCAGGGTTGGAGTGACGTGGCGCACACTGAAGGCATTCACCCCTTACTGTTAATCTAGCTAACTCTGTGTTCGCATCTTGTTGACGTGATGGTTGTTTGTTCACCTCTCTTCACAGCTGATAGTATCAAATCATCCAGTGTCAAATTATCCAGTTTGAAGCGCACTTACGTTCATTCTGGTGCGGGCAAAAGCTAGGTGCAGAAAGTTGGCCTGTATAGCTGACGGCGTTCAAGAAGCTGGCGTACGAAGCTGTGCGTGTGAGAGAGACCAGCCGGATCAAGTGAGTAGCCCCTCCCGCGCGGAGAGATTAGTCATCGCGCGAGTGAACGGGATTTCCGACCAAGGCGAAAAGTAGGAGGAAACGAGGAGAGACAGGGATCTTCTCTCCTAGAAATCTTTGGATTTACCTGACCCCTCTGTTGGTTGATTACTGTTCTTTGCCGTCACGATCAACCTTCGCTCCTTTCGTTTGTTCAAGGAGCGGGCTTTTGTGCTTGTTTTCACTCTCTTTAGTCGTGAAAATACCTCGCCACCACGTGTCCGCTGTATCAACCAGAGAAAGGACGTGGGGTAGGTAGGCTATCTCCATTCAAGGACAAAATAATAAAAGTTGAACACGTGTCGAGCTGTCTTTGATAACATTTTGGACTTTGTTGATACATCTGCTTCCTCCACTCGCCAGTGTGGTTTTTATGTGAATTGCTTGTAATCTGAAATGTTGTTTGATGGCTTTATCAAATTTTCATCGCTTCGTTTAATGTTTTTTGGATGAAAACCGCCCCCTTCTCATTCCCTATTCAAATCCGCTGCGTCAACAGCATTGTACTGTTAGCTGGCGTGTTTACTTTGAGAACTATTGCCGTGTATTACTGTTGCAGACTAGTTTGCGCTCGAGTTCTCTACAGTTAGTTTCGGGAGCACAGGCTCGGATCTCTCTCTCTCTCTCTCTCTCTCTCTCTCTCTCTCAAAACCATACTTGGCCAAAGAGAGCACGTGCTAAATCATAATTATGAAATAACTGTGAAGTATGATTAGGTATTTGGAAAAAAAAAGGGGGGGGGGGGGGGGGGGGGGGGGGGGGGGGTTGTGATGTTGAACTCAAAATTTTGATCATCGGTGCATAGTAATTCAGTGCATTCTGTTTTGAACGCAGAATGTCCGTGAAAGAGAATCGCGTTCCTTAATTAAAATGGAACAGACCACAAATTCATAGCTGTTTCTAAGTAATACTCTGTTGTTTCAGAAAAAAAAAAATCCCATTAATCCGTCCCTCCGCGTACACTTCCAAGCTGAACTGCTGTAGTATTAATTCAGCGCGCCCGAGCGCGTTTGTGTAGACGCGCTTTTTGTGATTATGTTGTTCTTAGTGGTAATATTGCCATCACACCGCCTCCCCCCCCCCCCCCCCCCCCCCCCCCCCCCCCCCACACACACACACCCTTCCTTCACCCCCTGCTAGCCCCCCTTTTCCTGTCCCCGACAATGTTCACAGCATTTAAGCAGTGCAAAGAGAGGTTGTGGCAAACTTGCGTCGATGGACTTTGCGGGTCAGCATTCTGTTTTCTCGATAAACGTGTCCTGCAATGGTCATCTCAGTGCTTGTCTGATCCCCATCCCCACTATCTACATGATGCTGCCTTGTTTGAATTTGTTGTTTTGATTTTTTTTTTTTCGAATGCCAAACTTCACGGGCACCCAATGCGTCGTTCTAGGTTTTTATTTGTTAACGATTTTTCACGTTTGTTCGCTTGTGAGATGCAGACTTTAAAACTTGCCAGCTCAACCGCCCGTTTGTTTGTTTTTTGTTTTGCTTGTTTGTTTAATAGTGTTTGGTTGGTCTTATCTTCTATGGATATGGAATCTGTCAAGCTGATGGAGACACTGCAAGCGTTTGTTTTTAAGACACTTGTCTCTACTTTACGCGCCATTCATTACGAATTTGCAAAGAAGCTTTACTTCGGTGCCTCGCGGTTTCAGTAGCAGCAAGACATGTCGGTGCACACAAATGGTAGTGATAGGAAATCTTCCAAAACAGATCCGCAATGGACGAGTTTCTGGAAAGCTTTGGACACAGAGCGGGGACTAAAATGATTGGGGTATGTTTTAGTATACTCCGTAAACTGTCAGGAAACTATGCAGAAATCAAAAATCACTTGCTTGGGCGGGAGACCACATGTTGAAGATGATTTCTTCAATGCGGGACTCCGGACTCTTTGGTTCAGGCTTGTTACTATGCGAGTCATACTGTCAGAAAAAACACAAACAAACTGCATTATCATTGCAGCAAGTTTAGTCAGGCTGCAAACATGTATGTGTGCGCAGGACAAAGCCAAGCACGGATAATGTAATTCCGGGAAAAACAAGTCTGAAAGGACTGTAATTGGTACATTCCTCAGAGGGAAAAGGGTGGGGGGGGGGGGGGGGGGGGGGTGTGTTGCACGTCAAGTCACAGAAAACGCATCATCATTTAGAGCACTCCGGCGGGTGGAGGAGGTGAGAGCCAAAATTCATGAAAACCTGTCGTCATCGTATTTTCTAATATGCGCAATGTGTCCGAATACATTAATATTTAATGGACGAAGACAAATTGTTTTGCACCCTCCACTATCACCCCACCCCCCCCTCCCCCCCCTCCAACCCATTCATCGTCCAACATTCGACTCCATTCTCTCCCGATTATGCTTATTAGTCCTACATCCATTTGTCAGAAGCCCCGTCCCCCTCTTGAACAGACGGTAACAACCGCAATTAATGTGTACTCGGGTGACTCCAGTCATGAGACAGACGAACCCCAGCTGGTGCCGATAGACAAAATTTAATTAGTAACACTTTTTTATTCCGATGAAAACATTCTGTGTGTGTGTGTGTGTGTGTGTGTGTGTGTGTGTGTGTGTGTGTGTGTGTGTGTGTGTGTGTGCGTGCGTGTGTGGTCGTGTGTGTGTGTGTGTGTGTGTGTGTGTGTGTGTTTCCATAAAAAAAAGAAAAAACATTCACGATCATAAACTATTCATAGTGAACTTGTCTTATTGTCTCATTTACAATCGGCGTTATTGAATTTTTTCTTCTCACGGGCTGTGTTAAAGGAATAAAAAAAAAAAAAAAAAAAAAGGTCCTGCTGTTCGTGTATTTGTTGCCGTTAAGCGTCATTAGGAAAGATCTTTATGACTTTCAAGTACTTTTGAGATTAACGGACATTGTTGAATTGATATACATATAAAAGGAAGAAAAATATATGTGAATGGGTAAGCTCATTAAAACTGTGGGAAAGAGACGGGATGGGGTGTGGGAGGATGAGGGTGGGGACGAAGAATGGAGAATCTTGTAACATCATAAATCTATGAACTTGTAAAAGAAACAGTGTCGGACGTTTTCAGTTTCATTGATTTCGGGTGAGTATTTATTCTGATACTGCTTGGTTGCTATTTGTTGCACTGCTTTCTTTTTTAAATACACTGTCCTTGTCTTATGCTCGTTTATTCAAGCGCGCCAGCTCGCGCATGTCAAAGCACGCTGTGGTGTGCGCACACGTCTTTGTATCTTGTATCACTCATCCCCGAGATCACGTTTTGTTTGGGATACACATTGAAAGAAATAGTTCTATTACGAACAAAACTTCATGAAAGAATGGCATCCGCTTTGCAGTCATGACTAACACGTTTTTGTTTGAAATAAGAATAGGTTTCCCGATTCTGGATTCGACATTAGAAAAGTATTTAAACTCAGAATCAAAAACTTAGTTTGAGAGTAATTCGACAGGGTCGCCCCGACTTCTTCAGCTCACTGTTGCTGTTGTGGCAGCGAGGCCTGGTGGGGCGACTGTTGTGTGGGGTGAATAGTTGGGCAGACCTAGCACCACATAGTCAACAGTACAGACTTTGTACAGAAGATGGAAAACCAGCAACTGGCTCCAGGGGAGAAACTTGTCTCCTATGATGTATGTGCGCTCTTCACTAGCATCCCTGTACCCAAGGCTCTCCAAGTTATTCGGGAGAAGATTGAGGATGACTACCACCTTCGTCACTGGTGTGAACTCGCTATAGAACAGGTGCTAGAACTGTTGGAACTATGTCTCACCAGCACCTATTTCTCGTTCAACCATGAGTTCTACCAGCAGAAACAAGGAGCTGCCATGGGTTCGCAAGTATCTCCAGTGGTAGCCAATCCGTACATGGAACATTTTGAAAAAGTAGCCCTTGAGACCACTGCCCACCCTCCCAGCATGTGGTACCGTTATGTGGATGACACCATGACCCGCATACAGGAGACGGAGGTTGTCAGCTTCACCACTCACCTGAATTCCATCGATGACAGTATCCAATTCACCTCCGAAACTGAATCAGAAGGCAAGATCCTGCTCCTGGGACACTCTCATCTCCCCAACCCCTGACGACAGGGTGGAGACCAGTGTCTATGGGAAATCCACCCACACTGACCAATATCTGAACTTTCACTCCAACCACCCTCTCCAACACAAGAGATCTGTTGCTAACACCCTCATGCACAGAGCCTCTTTACTGTGTTCCACTATGGAGGAAGAGCTGAAAGAAGAAACACATCAAGACTGCCCTTTCCGCTACCAGATACCCAGCATGGATGTGGGACAACCCTCGAGTTCCTTACCCTTCTTCTACAGATACAATGTGAAAGTGGGGATCCCTTACATTAAAGGAGTTTCAGAGTGTCTGGCCAGGACCTTCCAACATCATGATGCAAAGTGTTCAACAACCCACCAATTCCCTACGCCAGCAACTGACCCATGTCAAAGACAAAACGGACCCCTCAAGCGGGTATGTGTGTAGTGTACCAGGTATGGTGTCAAGACTGTGTCAATACCAGACAGCAAGAGCACTCACCACCCCGTCTACAGGAACACAAAACCGATCTACTTCTGCCATACACGAACACCTACAAGCCACAGTTTCAGCCCCCAAGAAACCAAGATCTTATCTACAGAGCCCTTCCTCACAAAAAGAAGAGTTAAAGAAGCCATCGAAATCAAGACTAGACGCCCCAGCCTGAACAGAGATCAAGGTTTTGAACTTCCCCCCATCTACAATCAGATCCTGACAACTATTCACCCCCCACACAACAGTCCACCAGGCCTCCACGCCACAACAGCAACAGTGAGTTGAAGAAGACAGGGGGCGACCCCGTCGAAATATTCTCAAACTAAGTTTTTAATTCTGAGTCTAAATACTTTTAATGTTTTGTTTTGTTTTTGTACCCCAAGTGAATCGCGTAAGTGAGGTGCATTGATTAACAAAAGACAGTATTAAAGGGTCCTTTTTTTTTTTTTACATATGGAAATAAGCGGTGAAGAGCGGTGCTTATAAACCAAGACAGATGCTTGTACTTGTTGCAGTCGTGTTTGAGAAAGGGTGGGTAGGAGGCTTCCAAAGACGATGGTGAATGGATGTCATATGCGAACATCCGTTCCATTCACACCCCGACATCCCTGACCGTTAGCGTGAGGCGATAGTTCTGGCAGGCTTCAGGTGGCCACTGCAAGGATAAAAATATGCTGACAATAACGACGATCGTGATGTTGATAAAAATGATAGTCGTATTGTCGACAAAAAAAAAGACGGTTGTAATGTTGAAAAGAAAGAAAAAAAAAAAAACACCTAAAACTAAAAAACTGATGCTCTTAACGTTGAAAGAGGCTGACGATCGTGTTGTTGACAGAAATCGCAGTCGTCACAAGACAGTCCGCGTGATGACTGCACCATAAACAGACGATAATGACCACCTGACGCTGGAGCATCAACTTAACGATCTGCAACGACTTGAACGCGACCTGTGTCGTCGTTGTGAGAAACCTCTGACCATCAGTAGAAAATCAAGCAAACAAACGAACAAAAACGATGATTGTTGAAATGGCCAGCGCTCGTAATCGTAAAGTGTAATACTGTACCGGACGGAGCACGTGAAAAAATAACAAAAACATGGGCCAGTTCCCGTGACGACCGTGCTGAATATGACTGGAATGCTGTTTTAACTCGGATGATAAAACATTTAAAGGAAGGATTGCAGCATTTTTAGCATGACGGTGATGTACGTTTCCTTCGTGTGACGATTGAATTTGGAATGATTTAACATGACAAAAAAGACCCATTGCGAAAAACGAGGAGCGGAATGTGGCAGTGATGTTCACGTTCATATTGTTCATGTTTTAACTAGAGTTTTTAAATGTTTGTCATAATACTATTTGTATAAACAACATTTCATATTAGAAAGTCGATTTAGCTTGCACCACGGCGGAAGCGGAACTCGCGTGCGCAATTGAATGTTATTGTAGTTTAACTTGGTGCAAGAACGAGCAGCATTTGAGGTTTTATTCTGTGTTGGTATTATGCATTATAATGTCAGTGTTTAATCACTGGAGGAGAGCATAATCACAGTTATGATACTCATCCTATCATCAATTTTTTTTCCCTTTCTTTTTGTTGTTATTGTTTACATGTCTGAAGATTGTGTGAACCGGCTCCACTGCGCACTGTGGGTGTGTATATTTTTTGTATTACTGTGGTGATGTGACAAGGTGTGTGGTCTGTGTTTTATGGTCATTATTCTTCATCCTTCAGGGATGGGTGCCATTGTTTTTGTTTTGATTTTCCCCTCCAGGATTGATACATTGTGCGAATAAAGCCGAATTCAGGAGAAAAAAAAGGTACGCTCCGGTGTGTGTGTGTGTGTGTGTGTGTGTGTGTGTGTGTGTGTGTGTGTGAGTGAGAGAGAGAGAGAGAGAGAGAGAGAGAGAGAGAGAGAGAGAGGAACAGTCCTGTCGCTTCCGCTCTTTGAAAAGGCCGTCTGTCAGTTTGAGGAAACTGAAGATTTAAAGTCATATTATTGCTTTTACGTGAATTGCACAGAGTTTTGTGAAAAATTCTGCACACCAACATTACCCTGCATGAGCTGAATGCATGTTTCACCTACGTCAGCTTGCTCAGGCGACAACGGCTTTTTATGGACACAAATGACGGGTCTCAAAAAATTACAAAGACGAGCCGATTTCAGACACATTCCTCTTGTCCAAGTCAGTTAGCAGGTGTGTACTTAACGAGCATGTCGGTTTGTAAAACTGTCTAGTAACTGCAGGTTTCTGTTCATGTTCACTACAGATTTATCTGTGAACTTTGTTGTCTTATCGGATTTCTGTTAACTTCATTGTCACAATCGGATTCTGCAAAACCTTATGACCTCTAAAATTATATTTCTCTTTTAACTTTACATTCTTGTCCACCTTTGCGGGGCTTCAACTCGCTCCAAACTGACCATGGCTGTGTCACTTATGGTTCTGCCTTCGACCTTCCAATCTCAAAATTCTCGATACCATATACTGATACGGGCTTCAACACAGTCTGAATGTGTTCCGTATCACCTTGTGCACAGTTTGTACGCTGAGACGGTGGAACCAAAAACCTGTACTTCCCGGTGTTTCTCACCCAAATTTTCGAAGGAAATTTAAAAAGCATCTACGGTCCTCTTGGAAATATGTCTTCTTCCCCCTTTCAACATTGTTGATCATAACAAATTGTTTGTTTGCGTAAATTTACAGCCAATCGACCACGACCTTTTCATGACACCACAGATCCGCTTTGATTTTGCTCCTTACCGCGAAGACTCACCAGCTCTCTGGTATACAAAACCAATGGGCTATAAGAGTACGAACTGATGTGAATTGACGAGAAAAATGGAATAAACAGGCCTTCATAATAACTCAGATTATTCTGCAAGCAAGTATTGGCAAAAGAAAATATATATTGAGCTAAAATCAGATTGCATCGGAAAATAAAACTCATTCAAAAGAAATAAAAATTTCACATTTAGGATACTTAGTGTTCATGAATTATAGTCGGTTGGGCAGGTAGTAAGAAAACGAGAGACAAGATTTCCATCCAGAACAGCATGGTTTTCTTTCCAGCGATTCTCTGGTCTCGATCCGCTTTCAAGGCTGAGCTTTTAAGTTGTGTTGTGTTGAAAATGACGCCACCACTACAAAAACGTACACAAAAAGTCTCCGTATACTGGCACCTGCGGTCTACCTTAGAAGAAAACGGTCCACCTTACTCATTTCCTCTGTCTTTGGCACACACACACACACACACACACACACACACACACACACACACACACACACGAACCCCCCCCCCCCCCCCCCCCCCCCCTCCCTGACAATCATTACTTGGAGCACATATTCTTACTAGAATATACACACCGTTAGACTTGAAATGCACATTTGTTCTGTACCAAAAGTTTGAAATGTTTAGTATGAAAAGCATTGTTCCATCCAGTCATAATCAGTAATTTCAAAAGAGTAAAGAAAAAAAATGAAAGAGCTCCGTAAATCCAATGTCCTATTAGCCTGCAATACTGTTCTTGAAGAATGTCGCTCTCTCTCCCCTCACACTCTGTATTCTACCTGTTGGTGAGTTAACACAGACTACTCATTCATGCACGTTCTTCAACACATATGTTCACTCAAGGTGAAAATAGGGGGCCAGAGAGAGAGAGAGAGACAGAGAGAGAGAGAGAGAGAGGGGGGGGGGGGGGGGCGCGTGGACGTAGAAAACGAAAACTGAGAAGATGGGAACTGACATGTAGATACTGCTGCACACAGACAAGGAGTAAATACCTCCAGGACGTATGGGGAACAGAGTGGTAATATTTATTGCACATTTGCAGTGGCAATCATAAAACTGTACTATCTGTGTACAGTGTATCTGCTGACACGACAACAAACATCATCGTGACGCCACACACATCAAAATCGCCCTTCGTACTGGGCACAGGTGCTTCATATGTCATGACCTGACATCTCACAAGTACAGTTTATGGTGCTGTAGTCACTTACAGCTTTCATGTACAATAAATAAATAAATAAAAAGTTGCTCTCGCCTTAATATCGAAAGAAAGACAATCCTCTTCAGTTGATAAACAGAACGGAATCGTTGATGAGACCCAGCGTACGTGTATACTTGCGTACGAGTTCCAGCGCGCGCGCGCGCGCGTGTGTGTGTGCGCACACGCGCACGTGCGCGTGCATGCGTGCGTGTGCGTGTGTGTGTTAAACAGATGTTTAAATCCAAAGCCATGAAAATAATGAATCCTCCAATCATATTCACTCATACTCCGTATTATTCCATGAATACAATCCTACACCCGATCATTTTTTGTGGAAACAATTTTAACGTCATTTCTTGGAGCTAATCACAACAACTACCCCAGGAAAAGGTGAGACTCACTTTTATGGCAAAGTTTGCTGCTGATTGCAATAAGCTCTATCTAACAATGATAATAACACTATAAGATCTTGCATTGCAGGCAAAGAGTTATTCGTGACAACGATGAGTCTAACACCGAGCAGCCAAAATAAAAAAGCAAATAAAATCACGAATACATTAGATATCATCTCATACAGCTTTTTCCAAACCTTACCTTCTTTGTTCCCCACCGCCATAGCAAGGGCTCAACATTGGTAAGTCGGTGAGCCTATTCCCCTCCTTCACACCCTCGGCCCTCCCCTCCTCACCCTTCCCTCCCTCAACTTTCCTTGCTCGTTTTTTCCTCATCCGTAGAAACTTTTCGGAATTTCCCCTGTATCCAGTTGCAGTGTCAGTCAATCCACAGGATCGAAAAGTTCCTGACATCGGTTTTCAATCGTGCAAACACGGAATTCCAAACGTACCAATCAAACCGTGCGACTAGCGAGTCCGCGGTCGTGTTGTTTCCGCGCAGGGTGCGTCTTGAGGAAATCTTAAAATCCGCCAAGACGTAAACTGCCGGACCACTTCCGGCAAAACGATATCAACAACAGATCCCTTTTTGTAGTTTCAACGACAGTTACGTGAGAGGAGTGCGCTTCAAAATGAATTGTGGCAAGTTAATGTACTGTACTTTTCTTCTTTTCCAGTCTAAGATTAGTTGATGTTGTAGTCCCAATTAAAACAAAAATCTGAAATGATGGGGTGAAGCTTCTTTTCTCACTTTATCTATACAATTAATAACGACTAGAACGTTTACAAACATGCACTTAACAAAAAATGCGATGTTGTTCCGTTATCGTGGGCATTAAAACAAAACGAAAATACACACATGTACAATACCATCTGGTGACTATATTCACAGATACGAGCAAAAAGTTCAATTATTGATCACTTTGCATTGTTGATTAAAACACACACACACACACACACACACACACACACACACACACACACACACAGATGTCAGAGCGACTGGATACAGATTTTCGTATTAATATCTAACTGTGCAAACATTTCCTACAACGCGCATTTTACAGATTAAAATGTGTGGGTGGACATCAACTCGGAAACTGTTCCGCGGAGATGACCATACAAATGCCACTGAAGTAACGAGTGGGATTATCGTATCAACAACATGCCCAGCCGGTCGATTAAACGCCATGTGTGAACGACAGATTGATAGAGAATGTGGACTTCGAATTCGTTTTCACAAAATGACGTATTTGTTACGCATAATGTTGCCCATTTGTCCTCTGTTCACATCAGGCAAGTTATTTGCCGAATACATACATCATGTAAAAAAAAAAATAGTTCCTTTCCGTTTTTGAAAAATGTTGTTGAGTGTTTTACATCAGGCACCTTCCAACATTATGCGAAAACACACACACACACACACACACACACACACACACACACACACACACACATTATGCTCATTGTTATTTACATTTTCATAGATATGGAATAACTATTCATCTGCAGTCGTTTTCCTTCTAGTATGCATATAACTGTAGATCAATAAGTAGGTAAACAGACACATTCAATACGTAATAATATGGGGACAATGTTTTTGCGTCAAGAACTCTGAAATTTCTGTATGGTATTTTCTTCTGCAGTCCCTTCCTAACCTGAACATCGTCGTCCAAATCGTCTATCATCATCTCCAGACACTGAAAACAAGCCAATACACAACGCCTTCACCTCCGAATCAAGACTCTCCCTTCCTTTCAAAACTTTTATTCAGCTACATTTTTGTTTGTGTACACTAGATTTGACCTCCCATTACAAGCTCCCTTATATTTTTTCTGAACATTCTTCCTTGTTTCTACGAAATTCTAAAAAAGAGAGGCAGAGAAAGAAAAAAATCCCTTTCCATGAAATATCCAGTGGATAAGGATGCCAAAAGATCCCTACTGAAATGTTCTGCTCTATTATCTCATTGCAAATTGCGTTCTTTATACATACTGAAGTCGAATATTCGTATGATGAAAGAGCTCCGGTTTGGCTTTCCACGTCACATCTCAGCCATAACCTTCCAAAATGATGTACAGAGCATTCAAGACATGCACATCACTGTTTTTGTCGTCCTGGCGATTATCATCATCATCATCATCATCATCATCATCATCATCATTATTACTGCCACCATTCTGACAATCATGAAGGTTTCGCTGTGCCACTTCAGAGAATGTCTTTTGTTGTTTTAATGTTGCGGGGCTCATAGCACCAGAACCCACAGTTAATCGTATTTTTTTCGCGTGACTGACGATTAGGGAACATGATAGTGTGACACAATGAATCATACACAACAGAAAACCGAATGACACAGTGAATCATACACAACAGAAAACAGACACATCATTGATTGCCTATTGGACGCAGTCTTCGTGGACTTACAATGCACACAAACACAGAATGCTAAAAATAGAATTCATTGCTGAACATCGATGTGCAGTTATCACAAAAGTAGACGTATACAGTGGTATATAATACAATGACATCATGTTATGATCAGTGTTCCACAACGCGGCGACATCTTTCGTAACAATCCTTTAACAGCACATGGGCAGACCTCGTATCTGCCAAAGTTAGGAAAGACATAGTAAAACACTTACAGATGGATTTATTGCTTGTAGATCACAAACCCAAAGCATGGTCTGAACAGAAACGTTATGCGACTGGATGTTAAACATGTCACTTGAATTCTCCGTCAATAAAGACTCTTTAAAAAACTTAAAAAAACAGAAACAAAAAACAAACAAACAAAAAACCAGCGATGTCACTAAAGCGGCAGAACACATTACGCCATGTGCATAGGGGGTCTCTCACGTCATTTTTCGTGTGACGCAAATTCCCCACCCGAGACCCGCAATAACAGACTGGGGACGCTGAGAGACTTCAAAATCAAGGCCGTCAGTTTTCTACCCATCATCCGATGTCTCCCACCCAGTCTGATGTTGGGACAATCTGTTGTCGTGCGTAACATCGATTCCCCGGTCCCACCGTACTTCAGGGAGATCACCTGAACTTGTGCTTACAAATTTTCTGCGGTTGTTCCTTACTGACAATGTTAAAACGTTTTTCTTGCCCACCCCTCGCTCCCCTCCCACTCTCACTCCCCTTCAAAACCCCTTTCCTTCCTGCCCCACCACCCATCTTCATTCTCTCCCCCCCCCCCCCCCCCCCCTCCCTTTTGACTAATGGGGTTTACATGCACAGTGTCTTGCTCCTAGAGAGTCCAACAATGCACGTGCTGGTGGTTTATTTCCATTACTCCCTTTAAACCACTCGATTCACATAACCTGAATGTAATGACTAATCTAAAGATGGCGTTTTAAAAATCGAAAATTGACGAGAGGAAGAGGTGAAAGGGATGAGAGAAAAAGTGGGCCTAGAGAGAGAGAGAGAGAGAGAGAGAGAGAGAGAGAGAGAGAGAGAGAGAGAGAGAGAGAGAGAGAGAGAGAGGAGGAGGAGGAGGAGGAGGAGGAGGAGGAGGAGTGGAGCAAGCAATTGCCGGAGTTCTCATATTAAACAGGTTCGATGTAAAGTATGCAATAATGCATCTCTTTTTCCACCCAGAACAAGTGCAGGCAATAGGCTGGAGAGAAAACACAGGAATCAACACCATAAAGTATGACACCACTACAAATATTGAACTCCGCGGGAGATGGTGGGGGTGGGGAGAGACATGATCCGCAAAGGAGGAAGAAGAAAAAGAAAAAACTTATTGCAAGCGAAAATGAAAAATCCGATTCAAAGACAGATACCAGATCGACAGGAAAGCTGCATAGATGCCCAATTGTTGAGATGCTGCATCTGATCCTATTCTGGGCGCATTTTTCTTTTTGTCTTCATGTTTATAGCCCAGCTGAATGCAGACACCTGCCGTGGTTGAAAAAAAAATTCAATGTCTGTTACCAAGCAACCTCAGCTGACTGCGTCTTTAGCACTCAACTGATACTTTGAGGTCCAAGTGGATAAATTTTCTTCCCTTTCGCTATCGGGAAAGTTCGAACTCGGGAGGAGCCCTAACTACCTTGGGTACCAACTATCATCTGACCACATCAGCCTCCTTGACGCAGTTCGACCGTATGCGCTAGGCAAGGGCGCTCTGCTAATCGCCCATTACCTAGTTCTCTACCATGCGCGGCATTCTTTTCTTTAAAGCGCTTAAGGCTCCTTGTGGGAGGTTTCGCTCCCCTGACAGAAGAAGATATGAAGTTATCAACCTCTCAATCTTGTTTCCCAGAAGATATGAGTTATCAACCTCTCAATCTTGTTTCCAAAAAGAAGAGGACAAACTCATTGCCCTCGTATAGTGTATTTACGCGCATCCTTAAACACAGATATGAGATAACAAAGTACATAAAATCAATGCACATGAGATATGAAAAAATCACTTAGTCTTGCAATGCTTATATCCCTCTCTTACATGGTTGTTGAAAGCTCAGCTTCGTTAACATAAACCTGTCCTTATGTCACTCCAACATTGTTTACTTGGAAACAATATGCCGAATGCCAATGGGTTATCTCATGTGTGAAATGATGTCTATGTTTGGTAGCGACTCTGCTGCCAGTCACACACATATTCACTCCCCCCCCCCCCCCCCCCCCCCCCTTCTTTTTTTTTTTTTTTTTTTAACATGAACACACATCATGTGTTAGAATGTGCTTATCAATCATGGAAGAAAAACAACAACTATTTCTATTGTTCTTTAGCCTTGAGAAGATAAAAACAATGACAACAGTCTGTGACAATGTTTTTCTTTGTATTTGTGAACATTTTGTGTATAAAAAATTTGTTCAGGAAGCTTTGCCTCCGCCTTCGTGGATAATTTCATCCGTGTTCGCAGCTGTGCTTGTACGTCCGTGGCAACAAAACAAAACAAAAAAAAAAAAAAAAGAAAGAAATTGATGCGCATCCGCACCAAAACGAATCCTGGATTCGTTCATTAAGACTATGAAAACTTTTCCACCGAATATGACCGCAGTGAAGCTACTGTTTACGAACTGATCACTATCCATGAAATAACATATTTATTCTGTGGCGTACTGAACCTTTCTAGTACAAACGTTGCTATTTGCATTTTTTAAAATCTAACGCAAAAGTACATCGGAAGTCCGTATCTTCTATTACTTCCCCTAGTCAGAAAAAGACAACCAGTACACATCAGCTGACTTAGCCATACAGAAGTGAAAGGAAAAAAAAAAAAAAAGACAGACGGAGAAACGAAAGAAAGAGAAAAGAAACAAAAAAGCCTTCACACACCGACGTTTTTTAACATACCATATTACAGTAAAGACACCATTTTTTGTTACCTCACATTTCGGTGCAGATCCAGATCAAAGGATTAATCCAGGATCCGGTCGATCTCGATAGAGGTCCGAGCTCTGACGAATATCCGTCTGCCTATCAATTTGTGTACATTCTATTCCTGGAATTATAATTAATCTGCTTTTCAAAACGAAACCATCTTCTAGTCACAGAGTGGCAAAACCACAGTCGTTTAGAGAAAATACCCACTCTACAAACCATTTCTTTGATTTTAATTCATCGTTTCCAATTTTTCGGATACCTGGAAGACAGTTTGCCGATACAAATTTTAAAATGGCATTTCCGCGCACAATCTGTCAAATTTTCTTTTCACATTCGTATCAAGAAGAGTGCCTGCAGGAGAAAAATTAACTCAAATCCCGATATCTGATTATGCTGATCACGCAGCTTTTTATAACACATTTTTCTTGTATAAAATCTTGAAGAGTCTTACATATGATCGTACTACACATGGAACGAAATAAACGAACTTTCCACCATCGGAGCAAACATTCAGCACCACCGCTTTCGACCATCGTCGTTTTGGAAACACATGACTCTTACAGAAAAACACTGGGCCTGATATTACCATTTGGATATCTCTAACTTGGTTCACATTTTACTGCTGTTTTTCACATTTTTTCAGTGTGCTATAAATCCCATTTCTGCAAATTATTTTTCTACTCCGATATAACAGCAACAGTCTCGTTGAACCTTCCATTAAAAAAAGTCCCACTTTGGAATCAAAACATTTTACAAAGAATTTTTCGAAAACAACCTGTGGAATTTAATCTATTAACAGTAATGCCTTAAAAGAAGAGTCTGCATACAGACATTTCATACAAATCGAAAAAAAAAACCCTTTGATCACTCATATCTTCTGACCTTTTTCTCACTTCCATTTCATTTCCTGGTGGAAGAACATGTAGTGTTGACATTCTGACCCACTTCAACGAGCTTTGGTCTTCCGTTTTTTAACTTGACCCCCATCCGCTGCCTCTCTCCTTTCCCAAATCTTCCAGCTACGCTGTATGTCCGCCCACCTGAGCGTGCTAAGCGGCCCCACACGTGCGACTTGGGAGGTTAGATACCACGCATCTAACCATCAACTCATCCTACATGTATCTTAAATCTGACCGCCATCTTGAGAGCAGAGCATTGAAAGACTAGAACCATAATCTGTTTCGGTTATTTTCTGGATCTACACTGGGATATTACATTCCTTCCTCTCCTTGACAAAATGGAATGTGGTATCACAGACGCTAATTCAATCATAAATTCGATCGCACAGAATATCTGTGAGGTGGAAACACTGAGAGTGACGAACATCATAACGATTTACTGGCATCATAGCTAAGCTTTAACGCCTTTTACTGTAAATCATCAAATGAACGAAGGTACATGCTACAGCAGTTTCGTCGAGAGTGTATCTGCGTAACACAGTGAGAGACTGGGACTTACAGGCCTACCCTTCGATGGAGATGGTGGCAATACAAGTATGTCTGCAGGATGGCGTATCTGCGTGCAAGGGCGAAGGTACCATTCAATCCCAGCACTGAAGCCTTCAGGCTGTTTATGGCTTTCGCCTGAGAGCCACGATTAATTCACTACAATCAACATCTATTCCTCAATAATAAAGTACAGCGCTTACGTTTCGCAGGAAGTCGTTACTCGAAAAAGTGCGGCCACATTATGGTTCGCGACATCATTCCGATCCGACCCCCCCCCCCCCCCCCCCCCCCTCCCCCCCCTCCCTCTCCCATTCCTTCTACCTTGCCATCTAATTAGTTTCGTGGTGAAAACTTCCTTTTTCGTTTTACCCAAGCTACCGAACGCGGGTCATGCAACGACTGCACTCACTGAACCCACGGTCATCGCGTCACTGATTTATGCAGGACCGCAAGGAACGACTGCGTATTTGACTCCAGGTTGAATGATGCTTCTGATTGAAAAACGCTGAGATCCCGGTAACAATGACATTAACAACAACACAGATGCCGACTGTACAATTCCACTGTGCTTGCATCAACTGTACAACATGAAAATGTCAATCATCCTCACGGTCATCGTCATGATCGTGCGACTGTGTGTGTTTTCCTCTTCGGTGGCAACCAAAACATCAATGTAGGTGCCTAAAATATATTCGATTAAAACCCAACTCAAGTTAACTGAGAGAGAGAGAGAGAGAGAGAGAGAGAGAGAGAGAGAGAGAGAGAGAGACAGACAGACAGACAGACACTGAGAGAGAGAGAGAGAGAGAGAGAGAGAGAGAGAGAGAGAGAGAGAGAGAGAGAGAGAGAGAGAGAGAGAGAGAAGAAGAAAGAAGAAGAAAAAGAGGAAAATAGAAAGACAAAGTATACAATATTATACACTCTTCCTTTCACGCTGGCAATAGTAGGTCTGACCATTCCTAGACATAATCAATTTGATGCTAGTCAGTGTTATCCTGCCGCCACAAGATCAATTCACAACACCTGGTGTTTGGGCAACTGTCACCCCGATGTCCTGGAGTCGACCTGTGTAGGACGGTCTGGCGCCTGACGTCCCAATGTCATAACCACCACCAGTGTCCCGTCAACTGTCACTCCCATGTCCTAACATCCACAGAGCTTATTTCACAGTGGGGGGACTACAGACGAACATTGTAACAGATGCAAAAACAGAATGACTATGCCGCCAAACGAAGGAACAAAGAAATCACAAAACGAACACTTCGCGTTCTGTCGTTCACACGAGAACAAATCGAAAATCGAGAGAGATACGTGACTGTCTATTCATCCTTCGTTTTTATTGTCTTGACGGCTGTGTGCCTTGCCGGAGAAGTCCCGGTCGATGGAAACGCTTTGTGCTTGTTTTGTAATTTGTTCCTTCGTTTGGCAGCGCGCAGTAGCTTTGTTTTTGTTCTTGTATCGACCAGAGTGTTCTGGTAACTATCACAACAATTCTCTATCACAGATCATAATGTCCCGAAAACTGTCATTCCTTTGTGGTTAACAGCGACCACAGTGTTCTGGTAACTGTCATCCCTTTGTCTTAACGTCGACCACAGTGTTCTGGTAACTGTCATCGCTTTGCTTTAACGGCGACCACAGTGTTCTGGTAACTGTCATCCCTTTGTCTTAACGTCGACCACAGTGTTCTGGTAACTGTCATCCCTTTGCTTTAACGGCGACCACAGTGTTCTGGTAACTGTCATCCCTTTGTCTTAACGTCGACCACAGTGTTCTGGTAACTGTCATCCCTTTGTCTTAACGTCGACCACAGTGTTCTGGTAACTGTCATCCCTTTGTCTTAACGTCGACCACAGTGTTCTGGTAACTGTCATCCCTTTGTCTTAACGTCGACCACAGTGTTCTGGTAACTGTCATCCCTTTTGCCTAACGGCGACCACAGTGTTCTGGTAACTGGCATCTCATTGTCTTAACGTCGACCACAGTGTTCTGGTAACTGTCATCCCTTTGCTTTAACGGCGACCACAGTGTTCTGGTAACTGTCATCCTTTGCTTTAACGGCGACCACAGTGTTCTGGTAACTGTCATCCCTTTGTCTTAACGTCGACCACAGTGTCCTGGTAACTGGCATCTCATTGTCTTTACGTCGACCTCAGTGTTCAGGTAACTGTCATCCCATTGTCTTTAACGTCGACCACAGTGTTCCGGTAACTCATCCCGATGTCTTTAACGTCGACCACAGTGTTCTGGTAACTGGCATCCCGTTGTCTTAACGTCGACCACCGTGTTATGGTAACTGTCGTCCCGTTGTCTTTAACGTCGACCACAGTGTTCTGGTAACTGTCATCCTGATGTCTTTAACGTCGACCAGTGTTCTGGTAACTGGCATCCCGTTGTCTTAACGTCGACCACAGTGTTATGGTAACTGTCGTCCCGTTGTCTTTAACGTCGACCACAGTGTTCTGGTAACTGTCATCCCGATGTCTTTAACGTCGACCACAGTGTTCTGGTAACTATCATCCCTTTGTCTTTAACATCGACCACAGTGTTCCGATAACTGGCATCCCAATATCTTACATCGACCTGTTTAGGGTGTCCCAGCAAAAAATGTCACTCTGATGTCCTAGCATCGGGTGTCCCGACAAACGTCACTCTGATGTCCTAGCATCGGGTGTCCTGACAAATGTCGCTCTGATGTCTTAACATTTGGGTGTCCCGACAAACGTCACTCTGATGTCCTAACATTGGGCGTCCCGACAAACGTCACTCTGATGTCCTAGCATCGGGTGTCCCGACAAACGTCGCTCTGATGTCCTAGCATCGGGGTCCCGACAAACGTCACTCCGATGTCCTAGCATCGGGTGTCCCGACAAACGTCACTCTGATGTCCTAGCATCGGGTGTCCTGACAAATGTCACTCTGATGTCTTAACATTGGGTGTCCCGACAAACGTCACTCTGATGTCCTAACATTCGGCGTCCTGACAAACGTCACTCTGATGTCCTAGCATCGGGTGTCCCAGCA
>JADBJO010003534.1:40000-57500 GCA_016801955.1 Conus betulinus
GAGAAGACAAAAGTCTGGCGAAGATAACGCCTGTCTTTCTATTACAGAGTTATCTTTTCTCAGTTTATCGGCCAAAAAAGAGATCAAGATATGGCTATTGTGCTCCATCCAGATTGATGAAAACAAATCATTCTGATTGAAATCACTCTGCCATAGAGGCTGGAATAAGGGGGGGGGGGGGGGGGGGGGGGGGTTAGGCTCATCAGCCATCAGCCTATGATCTCATGAAACAGCCGTCGACTTCTCTAGTGTCTACTGAATTGAAAACAACCTGTAAACAACAACGAAAATTAGTCGTCGTCTGAGCTGAAAAATCTTATAAACACAATCAAAATGGGCTGTCAGCTAATGAGAGATGCAATCAATCAAATAAGTCGCCAACGGAACTGAAACATCATGATCTTGTAAATAAAATTTTAAAGAAAAAACCGTGTTGACAGCCCAACTGGAAATAACATAATCATTAATTTAATTGGGGTAGGAGTTGCAATCAAACAAAATGGCACCGTTGAGTTGCAGACTAAAAAGAAAGGAATCAAAATTAAAAACAAAGAGCACTAAGTTAGATTTGGAGGAGTTGACAGCCGTTCACCGACGAGGACGGACGCATGGCCCGTGCACTGTGAACCGGTTTGCACCCGCCCCTCGGCAGATACAACGACAGCGATAGAATGTGAACAAGGCGTGCAACTTCAAGTGAAAGAAGTTTGGTGTTAGAGCTGTGAGTGCTGTCAGAGTCTGAGGATCTTTTTTTTTTTTTTTTTGCGACATTTTCGACGTGTAGAAGACATGACAATGCAAAAAAAGAAGAGATCTACGGGATGTACTGAAAACGAGTTTGAATCAGGTGCGGCATCATCTTCCAACCGTCAAAGGTTAGTAAGAGAAGAAAGGAGGATAGGAGGCAAGATGATTCTGAGGAGACACAGCAAAAAATCACCAGTTTTACAAGTAGCAGTCAAAGCAGCAAAGAAGTGTTGAGCAACAGCCGGAAAGATAACACTGAAAACAGGACAATGAAGAAGATAAATCTTAACACTGAACGAATTCTGGCAGAAATGTTTGAGATTAGGAAAGAAAATGAGTATTTAAAAAAAACGGGTCCAAAGCCAAGAAAGGAAAAATGAAGATTTGGAAGAGGAGAGGTAGATACACTGAAAAGGAGCTTGAAGGGAGAGAAAGAAAAGAGAAATATCTTGGAACAGTATTCAAAGAAAGAAAATATCAAGATAAAAAAAAATGCCAGGAGACTCAAAACGGAGACACAAGAACAAACGGAAAAAACTGATGAAGCTACTACGTGACCAGCTGCAGGTAGAAAGCTGCATAGGAGAGCACATCAGTGTAGCTCACAGAATCGACAGATTCAGAGACGGACAAAATCGGCCAGTGGTAGCTCGATTCACGACAAGAAAAGTGATAATAGAAATATTCAAAAAGAAGAAAATACTCAAGAAGAAAAGTAGAATCTTCATCGTTGAAGATTTAACACCGCTAAATGCTCGAAGACTGGCCCAAGTGAAAAAGGCACCCTGCTGTGATGAGTGCGTGGACTTTCATAGACCAGTTCTTTTGCAAACTTTGAAACCTGCAGGTGATCGCAACTGAACATGGCGATATCGGCAAACTCGATCAGGTGTTGCTCAGTACACCAGACAATCGTCACCAAGGCCGGCAGCCGACCTACTCCTCTCACGGGGCATCACCGATCAACCAGGCGGGGGCGCAGCAGGAAACACTTATGGAGGTTCCAGTTATCTTCTTGTGAATATCCCGCCCGCGCGCCTCGGCAGAGAACGGAGTCTTGGAGCCAGAAGCCACGAACAACGTCCTGGTGATAGCAGCCGTACTTGCAGGGACACGGATGGAAATCTAGGATCCCCTCTGCAGCAGCTCTTCGGTAAAAGTGATATGGATCATACCGCATGTGAAAAAGACGCACACCTGGACTCTCATGTGATGAACAGGGATGGGAAGCAACGATATCCAACCATTCCCCCAAACCTTAAGTTTGGACTGAACTTTTGAATTAAATGTGATTTTTTTTTCTTCAAGAAGTTTTGTTGTTGTTGTTGTTGTTGTTGGTTACAAAGACTGTGATTCTTCAACCCGATCCTTGACAAGAATGGGATTATTTGGACATTCATAGAAATATAAAAGAATGGTGAGTTAACAAGAAAAGACTGAATATGATATGACATATATACATATGATTTAATAACTTATCTATCCTTCTGTTTCGTCTGTTCTTTCCTATCCCAGATCTCTCTCTCTCTCTCTCCCTCTCTCTCTCTCCTCTTTAAATCAGTAAATTGATTTTGACTACGATGTTAATGGCAATACGGGTATGTGAACGCGCGTGCACATGTGTGTGTGTGTGTGTGTGTGTGTGTGTGTGTGTGTGTGTGTGTGTGTGTCCGCGCGCGTGTGAGTGCATGCTTGACGGCCTATGTGTGAGCTAATCTTACTTTAAAAATGTACATTTTCTGGATTCTCTCTCTTTTTCCTTCTCTCTTTTCTCTCTTTCCCTGTCTTTCTGGATTCTCTCTCTTTTCCTTCTCTCTTTCTCTCTTCCCTGTCTGTCTGTCTGCCTGTCCTATATCTGTCTCTGTCTGTCTGTCTGTCTGTCTGTCTGTCTGTCTGTCTGTCTGTCTCTCTCTCTCTCTCTCCGTGCTCTTCTCCCTCTTTCCATTTTTCACATACTGCTCGATTGTTTGTGAAGGTGGTAGATACTGTGCAGTGCCACTCGGCCCTGGTTTTTGTACGATGGCTTTCGTTGTTTATTTTGAAAGCACATTTTTAGAAGCAATGTTATCACCTGATGATATACCCTGACTTGTGTGTGTGTGTGTGTGTGTGTGTGTGTGCGCGCGCGCGCGCGCGCGCGCGCGTGTGTGTGTGTGTGTGTGTGTGTGTGTGTGTGTGTGTGTGTGTTGTGTGTGTGTGTGTGTGCGCGTGTGCGTGCGTGTGTGACTGCCTATGTGTGAGCTAAACTTGCTTCAAAAAATGTATAACACTTTCTGGATTGAAGGTAAAACTGGATATATCTCTACCTTCTATCAAAACCAATATGACATGATGCACTGAAGTTTAACATGCACTGCTGAATGTAATATTTTTCATTGTTATATTATGTCATTATGTTATTGCGATTGTAAACAACCTCCTTGGAATGAGCTATATTTTTTGTCCTCTATGTACTTGACCCCCCCCCTCCCTCTCTGCCTCTCTCTCACTATCTCTTTCTCCCTCTCCCTCTCTTTCTATCTCTTCCCCTTCCGTCTCTCTCTTCCCTGTCTGTCCGTTTGCCTGTCCCTCTGTCTGTCTCTCTCTCTCTCTCACTCTCTCAGCCTGTCTCTCTCTCAACCTGTCTGTCTGTCTGTCTGTCTATCTGTCTCTGTCTCTCTCTCCGTGTTTCTTCTCCTCTTTTCATTTTTCACATACTGTTCAATTGTTTGTGGAGGTGGCAGATACTGTGCAGTACTACTCTGCCGTGGTTTTTTGTACGATGGCTTTCGTTGTTTATTTTGAAAGCACATTTTAAAAGCATGTTATCACCGGATGATATATCCTGACTTAGAGCCGGGATCATCTTGTTTTAACTGATATCACTCTTTGTGGTAACAGCCCACTTCCGTCTTTTCTCTCTCCCCCGCTCCCTATTCTTCTCTTTGTTCCTCCCCTCTTCTCTACTTCTGTATACCTGTCTTGCAAACTTTCTTTCTTCGCCTCTTTTTGTCTCTATGCATTTGTTTCTGCATTTTGCCCTTTCTTTCTCTGTTCTTCTGTCTTCATCTCTCTCTCTCTTTCTTTATGTGTCTCTCTGTCCCTGTCTCTGTTCGACCGTCCGTCTGTCTGCCTGTCGGTAGCCCCCCCCCCCCCCCCCCCCCCCCCCCCCCCCCCCCCCATCTCTCTCTCTCTCTTTCTCTCTCTCTCCCCCACTGCATGTTCTTTACTGTTTTTTTTTTTTTTTTTTTTTTTACATTTCACATTTCAAGGTCCAGGTAATCATGTACAAGTAAGATATTGAACTGAACTTGACTATCCGAGGAAAAAGGGCTTTCTGCGCCGAAATGTAGTGTGTCATTCATCTGACTGGCGAGCATTGTTATTGTTTCACCGTATATCTAGCTATTTGTACTGGAATGAATGATGTGGTCAGTAACTACTTCGACATATATTCTTCTGAACTCAGTCTCATTGATGCTTACTTCGTATTTTCCTCCGCCTCTTCTTCTTGCTCCCCCCCCCCCCCCCCCCCTCTCTCTCTCTCTCTCGCTCGCTCGCTCTCACTTTACACCCCATTCCTGGCTCTCAAATCGTTCGTGGACTTGTAAACAATGTGGCATTTTGTACAGGGCTTTACTGTCTGCTTGATTAGAATGGATATGAGATGTTTTTTCACTTTTTTCCCTTCTTCAATGTTCCATCTTTGGACGAGTATTAGGAGCAGTGTTATAATCAGAGAACAAATCTTGAATTCTCTATGCTGGAATTCCCTTATCATCAACTATTCTGATCGATATCATTCTGAGCTCGAGCAGACTGATTTCCTAGTCATTCCATCTGCGTCCCTCTCCTTTTTCGAGCATCCCCTCTCACTCACTCTCAGTCTCGGTCTCGGTCTGTCTGTCTGTCTGTCTCTCTGGACAACCTCTCTCTCTCTCTCTCTCTCTCTCTCTTTCCTCTCCACCTTCTCCTTCTGTCTATTTCTCTCACTTTCCCCCTTCTGTTTACTTTTCCTCTTCGTTTTCTCTTTTTACTGACTTTTTTTTTGTCATCAAACTGATAGTGCACATGTTATCTATTGGGTAAATTTCATTGGCAGAATGAATAAGATTTCGGTAATCTACCCCTCTCCTCCCCCTCTCTCTCTCCCTTCGTATTTGTTCTTTATTTCGCCCAGTTAGTCATGTATGTCAGATATCATTTAGATTTTGACTATATTATTTATAAGGTTTTGGTAAGTTGTGTTCTCTCTCTCTCTCTCTCTGGCTTTCCTTCTTGTTCTTTTAACCACCACCCTTGTCTGACTAGTCATTCATACATGACATATTGCGTAGATTTTAACTATCCGAATGAAAAGGGTGTTGTCTGTCAATATTTGTGTGATTGGTCTTTTAGAAGACTTTTGGAGATACGGATGTTGTTCAACTGCATACCTTGATTTGTACCCCAGTCACTCTTCATTGACCATTCTTATTGGAATCCCTCCAAGTTTAAGCTGACCCGTTGATTTCAGGGTTGCGCCCCCCCCCCCCCCCCCCCCACACACACACACACGCATATCCCCTTCTACGGCATTTACCCCAGCCCTCAAGCTTCCTCGGCTTCCGTTCCCCCCCCCCCCCTCTCTCTCTGTCTCTGACTATCTGTCAGGCTATCCGTCTGTCTGCTCCCCCTTCTCCATCTCTCTCTTTCTTCCAATTTCCCCATCTTTTCGTGTTTCTGCTTGAATATTCCTCAACCTTGCTGTAGGAAGAAATTGTGGTGATGTTTGGTGATGGTGGAGATGCGGGGGAGGTGGATAGGGTGGGGTAGGTATGTGTGACTGCATCAGCGCATTTATGCAAATGTTTCAAATTTCCATTGCAACTGTACCTAATTATATAGTCTAGTGTGTATAGCTAGACACTGAGTTGTGTGTATCCCATTTTTTTTCTCGCCATCGTTCTCTTTAATGCTATTTGGATGACTGTTTTTAAATTCATTTCTTCAATATGTTTTTCTCTCGGATTCTTCTTTCTCTTTTTTTCCTTTCTTCCTATCCCTCCCTGCCCTCTGTTCACATTCTCTTTTCCAATCCTTTCCATACTCAGCACCGGCCTTTCCACACCCCCATCTTCCGGTCCTTCCCTCTCCTTTTTCTCCACCCCCTCTCCATTCCCAGCACCTATCTTCCCACTACCCAACTATCTTCCAAGTGCGCTTTCTGCCGTTTTTCTATCTTTGTCCATGACTGATAAAAAAGATGCGTAAGGATTGCTTTTCTAAAGATATCTCAGCAGTGTCTGTGATTACCTCCGCGGGGTCATACGCGTGGATGCGAGGAGTCAATTTCCCTTGGGTGTCATGCCCCCGAGTAAATGGAGGTTTGGAATGACTTGCTATTTTGTGGTTCACGCGGAGGGGCCTGTGGGGATAAATATGGATACTGCCTTTACTCATATTCATTCAGTTCAACCTAACCAAGTGTTGATAAATACCACTGTATGCATGTGGATCGAACAGCGAATCGACAAAATGTAATTATAAGATAGCCTATACACGAACAGCTGAGATTTGCACTTATGAACATTCTTTTCTGCCTTTTTTCTTTTTTTTGAATCATTTACATGTCATGTATTTGCCCTGGGAGGGTTGTCAACTTAAAATACGATTTTTTGGTACTTTTTTTATCATGTACTATGTCATTTTACACTTGTGTTTATGTACGTACTTTTTTCTTTAATCTTTTTTGTGTGTGTGTGTGAGCTGAAGGTGGGGGGGGGGGGGGGGGGGGGGGGAACGTCTTGGATGGGAGCAGTGTCCTTCCACGCGCCCTAAGAACGATTTTTTACCGATTTGTAAAGGTATGAACCTTTATTATCGCATATTAATAGATGATAGCCCAGCTCCTACCTGTTGAAAAATGGAATAATACATTGCAAGGCCAAATAGTTTGGCAAAATGTTTTCAAAAAGGTACACAAAATTTCTGAAGTGAAATTGAAATAGTTTCAAATGAGGATCGTACATCAAATTCTTGGTACAAATATTATATTGAAAGAAATGGGTGTGGTTGGCGATAACTCTTGTACGTTTTGCCATACAGAAAAGGAATCTATAAGACACTTATTTTGGGGATGTAATATGATCAAATCATTCTGGACTAAACTCATTAAAGAAATTAATGAAAAATGCAAAATGACGTTAAATTTGAAAGAAAATTTCGTAATTTTAGGTACTGATAAACAGATTGAAAATGACGAAGCATTTAAAAGAATTATTCTGTTTGCCAAATGGTTTATTTTTCAATGTAAACAAAACAAATGTGTTCCAATGTGCAGTGTATTTAGGAAACGACTATCAGGAAAGTTTAATATTTTAGAATACATAGCCAAAATTAATTGCTTGACACACGATTTGAAAAAATATGGGAATCGTATATATCTTTTATTATTACAGATTAAAGTAAAACTTCAGCATCTAAGAAAAAAAAAAAGAAAGAAAAGAAAAGAAAGACATGTGATACGAGTGCTGCTGCAATGGAAATCTTCGTTTAGAAGCAACCTAACTATCACGAACTTCCTTGTTACTAATGTTCTGACATCAGTGTGGCTGAAAAGGAAATATTGCTCAAAATATGACTTAATCACTATATAGTCATCATTTATATTTGTGAACAAAGCTCTTGTTATACAGGAAAGCTTGGTATTCATGTACTGTAAACTGTAAAATTTATTATCATTATCTGAACTTATGTTCATTGCACCATAAACTTATATAGACCAGAGACTGTAAAGCGATCGTCACTGTGCTTTAGCAGATTTTGATCGTGATATTATTGTATTTCCTTGTTGTGGCTTCATGACGATCTAACGTGCTTGAATTTGATTTTTTTTTTGGTACTGTTCCATCCCTCCCAACCCCCTCATGGCCCGTTTGTGAATAAACTAAAACCTTCACAAAAAAGTTAGATTGGGAGTGAACTGCGCTTCGCAAGAATTAAACAAAATCTTATTGTAAAGGGTACGATTCTGCCCAACCTTTGAGAACATAGAGTTTTTGTAGTGGTTAACCCCTTAAACGCAGGATAGAATCGCAGTGAGGGGCAACCTAGCTGGAAGGTTGGAATGCCAGTTAAGAGGCTGGTCACTCGGCAGACAATCTGCCCACGGCTGGTCTGGGCAGACTGGTTTTTTGGAGAGACGGCTATTGGACTTCAGCCACATCGTAATTGGTGTCGCCGTTGCTGAGGAGCTCTTGTTTGTTCGATTGTTTCATTAATTGAGCGACTGAGGGTTACGTGGTTACTTGGCTGAGTAATCAGGCAGTTAATTACTTAAATGCTGCTCGGTTGCTTGTGCATTCTTGTGCCTATTTTGTACGCGAGTAGCCACTGGTCAGTCAGTTTGTTTATTCGGTCGCTGCATCTGTTAGTCTGTGAGTGTTCACTTGTTCAATATATTAAAACCCGTGGGTTCATGCAGGGCTGAAAAGCAACTGCCATTGTTGGGCCGGGGTGTAGGCCTAACAGGTGACACGTGGAGCCATAGCGTGTAGCACGCACTGTCCTGAGGTGGGTGTGTGTGCTGAGAAAGGAAGACAGCTTTAGTTGGCATGTTAATGTGCAAGATGTGTCCTTTCCGAGTTTGATCATATGTGCGGACACTACACATATGATTTTTTCCATACAATTGTGTGACTGCTGTTGAAAATTTAGATGTTAGTTAATTTCATTTATTGTTCATTGCTCCTGCCGTTCGCAACGGAGAGTTCCATTTTGAGAGTGTGTGCTTAAATGTATGTTCACTTATAATACTGTTCTTCGCTATGAACTCATGATCCCTGCTTTTTCACCGTATGTAATCCCTGCCGTACGCAACAGGGAGTCTCAATGTTAATGTTATAATAATGAAATTATTATGTTGTTGATCCTGCCCTGCCGTTCGCAACGGGGATCGCCTATGGTTAATGTTATGTTTATGATATGATTATGTTGATTGCAAACATATGTTGTACCTCCTACCGTTCGCAACGGGGAGGCCTTTTGTGTTGATGTTTGTTGTAAATCCTGCACTTTAATCTTGGCTTAATTTGACTGATTATGTTTTTTTCTGTGTGTTTTCATATAATACCTCGTGTTTATGATTATTGTTTGTTTATGTTTTAATAGGTCGGTGGTTTGGTATGGTTGGTTCGATCCAACCATGATTTAAAATAAAAAGAGAGAAGAACCAACGAGCTGGTGTTGGTGTGGAAGTTGATGTGTTCAACTCGCTCTCTTCCCCATCTCCTACTCCCCTCTTCCCTCCTTATAATCCAATCAACCACCGTTACATTATGTCAGTTCTGGTAAAACAGTCCACAAACTCTTAGCTAAAAGATTTTTAAGAAGCAGGTAAATACACATGACCATGACGATCTTTGTAACAACGCGTAGTTGAAAACTGCAAGAAACACTGCGCAGGACAGTGAACGAGGCTAAAACACAGTCATGTTCGAATGGGGGGGAAATAAACGCCCTCTGTCATAGTTTGTTAACTGAAAGGGTGACGACAGAAAAAGACTGCACAGACGGCAGACAGAATGGACCACAGCAATGGGATGTCAGATGAACAATCACCGACAGGGACCAATATATAAGATTGGGGAGGTAGGGGTGGGTGGCGAAGACAGATTAAGTGGCAAAGAAGAAGAAAGGTGGAAGTGAGAGGCGAGGGAGACGACTTGCGTACAGGAAGTCAAACTGAACACTGAAGACGGACGGAGGAACGGGGAGGGAGAAAAATCGACTAACAGATAGGCAGACGCACACACATTTGAAGACGGGATAAAGTAAAATTCATAGCCAAAGGAGGATAGGCAGACACACACACACATATCTGAAGACGGGATAAAGTAAAATTCATAGCCAAAGGAAGATAGGCAGACAGACAGACACACACACACACACACACACACACACACACACACACACACTGGAAGACGGGATAAAGTAAAATTCATAGCCAAAGGAGGATAGGCAGACAGACACACACACACACACATTGGAGGACGGGATAAAGTAAAATTCATAGCCAAAGAAGGATAGGCAGACACACACACACACACACACACATTGGAAGACGGGATAAAGTAAAATTCATAGCTAAAGGAGGATAGGCACACACACACACACACACACACACACACACACACACACACACACACACACACACATTGGAAGACAGGATAAAGTAAAATTCATAGGCAAAGGAGGATAGGCAGACACACGCACATTGGAAGACGGGATAAAGTAAAATTCATAGCCAAAGGAGGATAGACAGACACACACATTTGAAGACGGGATAAAATAAAATTCATAGCCAAAGGAGGAAACCAATAGGGCGCAGAAAAACAGGAGGAGCAAGAAAATGAAAACAAAACGGTGGAAAATTGGAGGAGTATTCTTAGGAAGACAAAAAGAACTAGGGGGAATTTGTAGAAGAAGAAAAGATGAACAAGAAGTATGGAGAAATGAAAAAAAAAAAAAGGCAATGACGACAATGAAAAAAAAAAAGAGAACAGAATGAAGACGATAAGAAAATTCATGATTTACATCATGGTAGCCTGGTCGACAACACAGTTCCTTTCCAGGAAGGGCACGACGACAGATGAGAAGAACCCAGAAGGAGCATACATGAAGCAGATGAAGAAGAAACAAAACGACGAAGAACACTGGAAAAAAGAAAGCTGATGATGAAAACGAAGAAACGACGAAGACAATCAAGAACAGCCAGAACAGCACTAAACGAGGAAGGAGGTGGGGGGTGGGGGGTGGGGGGGGGGTGGGGGGGGAGAGACGAAGAAACGAAAGCAGGAAGAAAGCAACAGAAAAAAAAAAACAAAAACAAAAACAGGAAGCACAAAAAACAAAAGCAACAACAAAGATGAGGCGGACAACAACGACGAGGGGGAAAGAAGACAAAGAAAAGAGAGGCGAAGAAGAAAAAAAAATGAAGAAGGAGCAAGGAAGTCAAGAAATGAAGAAAAACATGGAAAACGGAAAAGATGAAGGATGACAAGAAGTTAAAGAGAAGCTTAGGAAACTCTAGGATAACTGTATGAAAGAAGCTAACAACGAGGGAAGCTAAGAAAGAAGCTAACAACGAAGGAAGCTAAGAAAGAAGCTAACAACGAAGGAAGCTAAGAAAGAAGTTAACGAGTGAAAGACGCTAAGTTCACCTCTGCCCAGAGGGGGTTTCTCCGCCTGCTCCTGCGTAAGAGATGATAACTACATGAAAGAAGGTGAGATGGAAAGACAAGAAAGAGGAAATGATGACAATCGCGACAACCACAACAAAATCAACAAAAACAACACGGAGAAGGGATAAAAACATTGAAGACGACAACGACGATGACAACACAGAACAGGCGACTAGAAGTGGAGAACAAGCAACGAGAAGCAAGCAAAAAAAAAAAAAAAAAAAAAAAAAGCCAGGACTGAGGAGAAGTGGGATGAATCGGGAAGGTAGGTACAGGACACAACCCCCCCCCCCCCCCCCCCCACCACCCCCCCCACCACCACCACCACCACCTCCCTCCCATCCCATTCTCTCCTCTCTCCTACCATGAGCAGAAAGATTTCACTCACTCACTTGGGTTTTTCCAAGGGTTCGGGTTCTGCTCTGCCCAGACCCACAGGGTGTTTCTCCGCCTCCTCCCTGCGTAAAGAGATGTAGCTCCGCCTCCACCTTGCCCTGCGCACGGCAACGGAAGACAGGCAGAGACTTCGTTAGAGGCATCTTGCGAGAGAGAGAGAGAGAGAAGACAGAGAGAGAGAGAGAGAGAGAGAGAGAGAGAGAGAGAGGGGGAGGGAGGGAGGGGAGGGAGGGAGAGAGAGATACAGAGACAGACAGACACAGACAGACAGACAGAGACGGAGGATCGAGGGGAAGGGTGGGGTGGGATGGAGAAAAGAGACTTGCTGGAAGTGAAAACCGGCTTTTAAGTGCACATCACAGCAAATCTAAACTGGAAAAAAATCCCGATATTTGAGGAAACTGATACCTAAAAAGCCAGAAATGCTCATGTAAAAACAAACAAACAAAACACCGCCACCAACAAGCGCGGGACACGGATATCTTGACTCGTATACTATAATGTGACCTGGCACAAATTCACCGATCACCATAGCCTGACGTTGCGAGTTCGATTACTTCTGGCGCCCAACATAAAAAAAAAACAAAAACTGACGTTCTCTGCCTGTCTTGACGCGTTGTTGTTCTGGTGGTGTTGGTCCTGGTGTTAAATATGCCCCCTTCTATGTTGTCTTGGGATCATCATCATCCCTGTCTGCAATATTCCCTTCGGTGGGTGTAACTGTTAAAACTCAATGTAACTAACCGACCAAAGTGAGTGGACAGCAGCAAGGCAACACACGTCTGGTGGGTTTCCATTTGGCAACTGATACTGACTGCTCCCTATGGATGGCTGGTGCCGAGGCTGCAACAAGATGAATCTTGATGTGGCTTTGCATGGAGCAGCCGGAAAGAGCGGCCTGGAATAAATGCCCACTCTGACCAGGCGACGGATGATGAACACGTTAAAACCACCATTACCACCAAGCAACCAACAAAAGACAAAAACCCGACACAAATAATGAAATATCTGCCGTTAATTCTGAGACCGAATTACCCCCCTGAAGCCTTTATCAGGGCTGCATACCCTACACCTCCCATGCAAATATCAAAACATACGAAAAGCTAAATCTAAAAAGTATTTAAGACGACGACAGACCCTGTTAGGACATTCGCTAACTAGCTCATGAGTTTCAATTGTCGTTATGCACGCTGATTAAAACGACCCCTCCTCCACTAATGCTGCCTAAGACCCTATCACGAAAAAATGCATTTGGGGGTCGGATGGCATAGCGGGGGCAGGGTGTGTGTGTGTGTGTGTGTGTGTGTGTGTGTGTGTGTGTGTGTGTGTGTGTGTAAAGGGAGGTTGGTGAAAGGACTGGGGACAAAATCTGATCCACATCAGCCGTACCTTAAAACTATCAATTGTGTATTTGTTCAAAACTATCAACGACCGATGACCATTAAATAGCCAAACGACAACTGACAAGGTCGATTTAGACATAAAGCATTGAAGAATACATATTGATGTTGATGGGGGCTATTCTAAGACGGTAAACCCAATCTCGCGCTGTAACACTACAGATTCGTACAGGGAAGAGGGGGGGGGGGGGGGGGGGGGGAGGAATCCCGAAGGCCTGAAATCTATTTTCAAGTTCCCAGCACACCATGGGGAAATATAAAAGCATCAATGCCACAACTTTTCATCCTGCGTTTTGTTAAGCTCGTTAATGGCTGGGGAGGAGAGGGGGGAAAGACAGAGAGAGAGAGAGAGAGAGAGAGAGAGAGAGAGAGAGAGAGAGAGAGGTGTCTCTAGTGTTACGTGGAGCGACCTCTCTCTCCATCCATGTTCTAGACCTAAACCAAAACATGGGACATGAGGGCCGAAAACAGCAACAAATTAAAAGGAAAAAGGACACACGTCTATGCTAACCAGCAACTCACCCACAACTAACCGGTTCCTTAGTTGTCGACTCTCAACCCCACCCACCCCTCTCCTCCCGCCCACCTACTGTTTATTTTCTCAACGGCAGAATGTAGGCAGAGGCCGTTTGTTTGCGGTGAGGGCTTGTTGCGAGTTCCAGTCTTCTTCCACCTGCGCTACGGTCGTCTGTGCTGGTGTTTTGCTTGTCAGAGTGCCTTCCCTTGATTGCTTATCGCTCGCGCTTTCGATGTGCACACGTGTGTGTGTGTGTGTGTGTGTGTGTGTGTGTGTGTGTGTGTGTGTGTGTGTGTATGTTCATGTTCGTGTGTGTGTGTGTGTGTGTGTGTGTGTGTGTGTGTGTGCGCGCGCGCACGCGCGCGCGCGTGTGTGTGTGTGTGTGTGTGTGTGTGTGTGTGTGTGTGTGTGTGTGTGTGTGTGTGTGTGTGTGTGCGCGCGCGCAAAGACACTGGTCTATGGAGGCCAGGATTTTTGGTGCGTGCGTGTGTGTGTGTGTGCGCGTGCGTGTATGCGTGTGTGTGTGTGTGTGTGTGTGTGTGTGTGTGTGTGTGTGTGTGTGTGTGTGTGTGGGCGCACATTAAAAGTACAGAAGATGATGCAGTGCACGCATCCTTTGCACTAAAAGGAGAAGAAGCGATACTGCATCGGACACTGGAAGGGCAGGAGGCGGAGACTGCAGTTCACAAATTCTGGCATTGAAAGGGAAAAATGGCAGGTGCTGCATCTGCTCATTGGAAGGGTTGGAAGCAAAATTGCATTGCGCTCACCAGACACTGAAAAATAGGTTGGCATACAACCTTGCACTGGAAGGATATAAAGATAGGGAGTGCATTGCGTGCATCCTTATCCTGAACGGATAGGAGGCAGAACTGATTTGTACAGATCCTTGCACTGCACGTATTTTCGTACTGGAAGGTTACTAAGCGGGATTGTACTGCGCACATTCTTGCACTGCGAAGATTGGAGATGTGAACAGCATTGCATAAATCCTTGCAACTGATGATCTTGTATGGTGACGTGTTCAAACACATAATTTAAATTCAGCCTACTTTATTTACGATCCGAGAGGGGGTAAACTTATGCAAATATCGCAAATGCTGGATAAGGTATACAAAACTCAGAAGCGTTTGGGTGAGATATCAAAGGTCCATGAAGTTGAGCAATGTATCAAAGACCCAAAGGATTGGGTGGGTTTTACAGCTCTAAGAGGCTAAGTGTGGTATCAGAGGTCAAGGTTCGGTGAGTCATTAAAGGTCCAATGGATGGTGAATTATCACAGGTTCAAAAGATTAAATGAGGTATCAGAGGTCCTTGGTGCTGAGCGAGGTATCAGAGATCCAAAGAGTTTGGTACATTTTGAATTTCAAGGAGGTCGAGTGAGGTATCAAAGGTTCAAGGGTTAGGTGAGGTTTTCAAAAGTTCAAGATTGAATAAAGGATCAAAGTCCACGGGGTTGGGAGAGGTTACGAAGGTCCTAGGACTTGAGTTAGGTCTCAAAAGCCCATGGAGTTGGGCGAGGTATCAAAGTCCATGAAGCTGGGTGAGGCATCAAAGGACCATGGGATAGGATGGGGTATCAATGGTCTAACGGATTGAAGTATCAAAGGTCCATGGGCTTGAGCGAGGCATTAAAAGTCCTTGGCGTCGAGTTAGGTATCTAAGGCCCAAACGGGAGGAGGGTGATGTTGATGAGATATCTAAAATCCATGGGGTTTGAAAGAAGTTTTTTTTTTTAAGATCCAAGGCTTGAGTGAGGTTTCATAGGTCAAAGGGGTTGGATGAAGTATCAAAGATCCAAGAGATTGGGGCGTGGTAAAAAAAAAATCCAAGTGGCTGGGTGAGATGTCAAAGGTTCATGAGGACAGGTTACTCATCAAAAGTACATGAGTTTGAGGGAAGTATCAAAAGTGCATAGGTCGTCGAGTGAGCTATCAAAAGATCCAAGTAATTGGGTGAGGTATTAAAGATCCCAGGGGTATGTGTGAGGTATCAAAAATCTAGCGAGTTGAGTGATGCATGAAAGGTCCACGGGACTGGGTGAGCTTTCAAAGCTCCAAGGGGTCCAGTGAGGTATCACCACAGGTGTCAGAAGGCGATTAAGTGTGCTAAATTACATACAGGACAGAAGTTAAGCAACTCCACTCAGAAGGAACCATTTATCTGTGTTCACAAGCAGGCAACGCGTGCACGCGCGTTCTAGTCTCAATTACCACTCCGAATAAGGTTCCTCCAATAAGAGGCTTCAACTTATTAGTCAATTCAAAGTTTTACAAAAATAGAAATAGTAATCAACGTCCCCTTCTCATGAAAATGTAACACTCGCCACAGGCCCCCATGGCTATCAAAATTCCCTGGAAATCTCGACTTTCAATACTTCTATATACAGGCCGTCATAGCCAAGTTGTACACACAGAGCCGTCATAGTCAATTTGTAGAGTCCCAAGTGACTAGTCCATCACAGGGCCCCAAGGCCATCAAAAATCCCTTGAATACAGTCACAGAGCCGTCATAGCCAATGTGCGCAGAGTCCCCACGGACTGTTCCATCACGGGCCTCGAAGGCCATCAGAAATCCCTGGAGTCACAGGCCGTCACAGCCAACTTGTACAGAGCCGTCATAGCCAATTTGTACAGTCTTCAGGACTAGTCCATCACAGGCCACCAAGGCCAATTCTTCAGCCACATAGGCTCACTTACAGTCAAACAGATTGACCGTCCTAACCCTACCTGGGTCAGATCACTACAAAATGCTTTTAGAACGCCGTCTGTGCTTGAGTCTGTTTACGACACGGTGACCATCTCAAAACGATGCACTTCACCACTAAAACTGAAAATATATCAAAATCCGTTGACAAATGGTATCACGAATAGAAATGCCAGCCGTCAGTTGCACTATCACTATTGACGTCACAATAGTTCTACTGTGTAAATGACGCCTTATACGTAACGTGATAATCAATTTTTGACGTGATGTAGTCTTCATCATACTCGAAGAGCGGGCATCGACTTGACTCAGTGTCAACTTAAAGGTCCCTTTTATGGAGGTTAAATCACATGGTACGTAACTGTGTACACATGACAACGGGGTCGTCCCGTAAAACAAATCCATGAAACCCGGGTCTGACAGCAGGACGCCAAACCTGCCCGTGTTCCCTGCACGAAGGAAGATGGACAACAGCTTCGGTCAGTAGTTCCCACTACATGCTGACGAGCAATGCATGCAGAACAAATCACATCGTCATTCTTGTCATTTGTGAACCAGCAAACCCCTATGTCCAGTGAGATCAAAATCAACCCTTCCTCCTCTGCCTGATCTTTCAAACACACAAACAGTATCCTGCCCCGTACGGCTTTTCATGCCTGCAGACTCACTTGGAGATCGACCGTCCTTTTCAAAATCTCGACTTTCATCACTTCTATAAACCTACGCACTAACAACTACAAACTGAGTAATGTTTTAAAGCTATATTACAGCATCTATGCACAGCATTGTAGTGAGGTATGCTATTTTCACGGTCTTAACAGATGTCTCTTAGCAATTAGGGTTAAAAAAAAATTGTTGATATTTCACAGTTAAACAAATCAAAAACAATAGCAAAAAAAAAAACAAAAAAAAAGTGTTTACAAGCAAGGCACTTCGCCTGACCTGTTATGATCAAAACCATTCCACAGTCAGGCCGTGACAAGTCTGCAAGAGTTAGTTCACTGGTTTCGCAATTCAGCACAACACGACTATTACGAATGAAGATTAAACATGAGCCCAAAGAAAAACAACAATGACATAAGTGACACGACCATCAATTATTGGCCACAGGAACTTTTAATAGCAACGATCAACCTGGATAAGTATTGAACATATATACATTGTAAATGAGAATTATCCTCCGAAAGATAAAAACGAACTCCATTACTGTTTGTCGATATATGTGATCAATCTTAAAAGGAACAGTGCATTCTCTTCTCTCTCTCTCTCTCTCTCTCTCTCTCTCTCTCTCTCTCACACACACACACACACACACACACACACACACACACACAGAGTCATCCCCTTTCTTAGTCTCTGTAAATTGCTCCATAATCTTCCATCTTTCCCATCCGTACGCCTAAATCATTTCATGGCCGTTAATTAGTCTGCTACGGGCACATAGGTCTTCCTATCGGAAGCAACCTCTCTCCATGACCTGGTCCTCAGCCACAACAAACAGTATGAGCGGCGTCTTCCCTGGTGGCTTGCCT
>JADBJO010003534.1:60000-77500 GCA_016801955.1 Conus betulinus
ACATAGACAATTGAATTACAAGACAAAACACCTTTTAGGACATCTTCAGGCAAGATAAACAACATTCGGGACAATGAAAGCGAAGAAACAAGCAATCATACATCTTCCCAAAATCGGCGCAATATGGGCCTTTTCGTAGTTCAGGCATAACAGCACACGGGCGTTATTGCTGATAATGATTAATAACACGGAGATAGCGGTTTATACGACACACTAAAACACACACACACACACACACACACACACACACACACACACACACACACACACACATTCACTCATCTAAAGCTGAATTTTTCAACACTTCTTCCATATTCACTCATACTCCACTCTCCATCATTCATTTCATTATGCCCATCGCTCCCGGTGGAGCATAGGCCATCGACAACCCTTCCCCATCGCACTCTGTTCTGGGCTGTTCTGGTCATTCCAGTCCAGTTGGTCCCTTGTTGTTTCAACTCCGCCACAGTGTCTCGCCTCCAACTGTTGCGAGGCCGGCCTCTCTTCCTCTTTCCCTGCGGGTTCCAGGTCAGGGCTTGGCGTGTGGCGCTGGATGCTGGCTTCCTGAGGGGTGTGTCCAATCCAGTCCCACTTTCTTCGCAATATCTGCTTGGCCACTGGTTCCTGTCCCGCACGCTCCCACAGATCTTCGTTTCGGATCTTGTCCTGCCATCGGATTTTGTAGATGCGCCCCAGACAGGTGTTCAAGAAATGTCTTAATCTTTTGTTGCATCGTCTGTGTTGTCCGCCGTGTCTCCCATCCGTAAAGCAGAATTTATTTCACACTGGAGTTTGAAGATGCGGAGTTTGGTTCTTATGCGGATTCCTCCAGATGCCTAGATGTTCTTGAGCATGACGAAAGCTGCTCTTGCCTTGCGGATTGTGGCTGTGACGTCTCGGTCCGTGCCTCCCTGTTGGTCAACCACGCTTCCCAGGTAGACGAAAGACTTCACCTCCCTGATGGGCTCTCCACCGACTGTGACTGATGTGTTGGCAGCGGTGTTGATTTTCATCAGCTCGGTCTTATTCCTGTTAATCTTGAGCCCTGTCCCGGCTTATGTGGTCTCCAAGCGAGTGGTCTTGTCCTACATCTGGCTATGGCTGTGTAAAAGGAGCGCCAGGTCGTCAGCGAAGTTGAAGTCGTCGAGCTGCGTCCAGAGAGTGTCCACTGTATACCGTTGTTCCTGCCTGTTGTAGTAGTCTTCATAATCCAGTCAATGACCAGGAGGAAGAGGAACGGCGACTGCAGGCACCCCTGCCGAACTCCCGTCTTCACCTCGAAACTTTCAGACAGCTGACCGGCGTGTGCAATCCTGCAGTTCATGTCCTGGTAGGTGCACCGGATGAGTGAGATGATCTTCTCGGGGACTCCGTAATGCCTCAGCAGCTTCCACAGTATCTCTCTGTCCACACTGTCGAAGGCTTCTCATAATCTATGAAGCCTTCTCATAATCCACTCCAGCGACTGCTCCACAATCATGCGCAGGCTGGCGATCTGGTCAGCACATGATTTGTTCGCCGGAAGCCTGCCTGCTGGTCTCGGAGCTTGGGGTCGACAGCCTCTTTCATTCTCTCCAGTAGAACCCTGTTCAGAACCTTGCCTGGCGTTGACAGGGGCATGATCCCTCGGTAGGTGTTGCAGTCCCTGAGGTCTCCACGCTCTTCCACTCTCCATACTCTTCTTTTACAATGCCAGTAACCTTTTTTCTTATGACAGTAACACTGAGTAAAAAAAAAAAACTATAGAAACTAAACACACACACACACACACACACACAGAGAGAGAGAGAGAGAGAGAGAGAGAGAGAGAGAGAGAGAGAGAGAGAGAGAGAGAGAGAGAGAGAAACAGACAGACAGACAGACAGAGTCCAGATTTCCATTCCCTTTTCTCAGCCTTTCTCAGATTTCCATTCCCTTTTCTACATGCTTCACCTCTTGCATCCCCTGTGCTTATATCATAAAGTAATTGTCGACAGTCACACACCACCTTCCTCTGTGCCTATATCATAAAGTAATTGTCGACAGCACACACCACCTTCTGATCAACGGCGGCCTCTCTTCATGATCCAAACCTCGGCCAGAACACAATGAGCCAGAGGCGAGAAGAACAGACTCCAATTCCCGTCTCCTACAGGAGTGTAAGCATCACAATACTAAAGCCACACACATTCATCTCAACCCCCTCTTGGTATCTTATGGTACATGCTCCGTTTCACCAATCCTCATCACCCTTCCCCACGCCTACACATCCCATGGCTCATGGTTTTGTTTGCTGCGGACACACTCTTTAATCTGCAAAGGGCTTTCTCCTTGATCCAGTCTTCTGCCAAAATAAGAAGTGGGAGCAATACTCTCACCTCTATTACCTACAGCTACTGGGTCATCCGTTTTCGACCCACACCATTTATTCCAGATTTTTGCTTTTCTTTTTTCTGGGCAAACCAAAGAAACCAACAGCATTCCTGTTATCCAGCTTACCCACTGTATTGGGCCCTCAGTTTCTTAACTCAGCCCTACTCCTGCCCATCTCTAATGTAAAATGTTTGATACTCTCACGATCACACACACACACACACACACACGCACACGCACACACACACACACACGTGCGCGCCCCCTCCGCCCCTTTCCGTATTCCTTGGCTTTCACTATGGTTTGATGGTTGCTTAGGCCGCCGGGGGCAAACTGCTTTTCGCATTTGGGATAGCCTCCATCTGTGACCCGATCCTAAATCCTCCATCCCCCCACCTCCTCTCCATTCCCTTCACCACCCTCCCTCTCCGCTACTCCCCCCCCCCCCCCCCCCTGAAAAAAAAAAACCCAACAAACTATAAAAGTGAAAAACGTCAGCAATGAGGGAAGACCTCATCCTAAGAGGTCAACATCAGCTAGGGGTTAGCCTGCTCTGGTACACGCTCTTCAGTTTTCCTATCTATCCCCCCCCCCCCCCCCCCCCCCCACACACACACACCACTTCCACGATTCCCCATCTCTTCGCCGTTTGTTTTCTACACGAAGTGGAGAAAGGAACGGGGCTCTTGTTTTCTATCAGGCTTGTTGCGAGTTCCAGCATTCCGCAGCAGCCAAATCAACCACAGCTACTGAGACAGTTTTCCCAACTCCACTGGTCCCGCTTCCACGCTGTATATTTTCTGATCCCAGTTTGTTTTCAGGCTTGCTGTGAGTCCCCAGCCCCCACACTCTCTGCCACTGTGGTCTGCCTTTCTGTTTGGATTGTCAGAGTGACTTGCTTTGACTGTCTATCGCGCGTGCGCACCATGCTCAGATTTCTTTTTTTTTTCTCTCTCCTAAGGCGGGGTAGTGGGCGTGAGAGCATAGCAGGCATTCATACAGATTTCTTTTTCCTTTCTGTCTGCAAGGTCTCTAGGATTGTGGTTTGGATTTCTCCTACATTATTCCCGTGTATATTTCTGCCTGAAACGCAGAAGAAAGCGATTTGCTCAAAGTAACATACCTTTACATATATGCAAGTTTACGAGAGTTGTTTTTTTTTTGTACACAGAGCAGAGTGATACACTCGGTAAATGAGGATGTGAAGGTTTATTTGCTAACCACGAAATAGATGTTAAATGTAACAGGTAAATCAAGAGGAAACAAACCACTCTCGCTCCTCTTATGCCAAACTTTGCTATGCTTTCGATGCTTCCACTCTTACACGCTCCATTCTTCATACTGTCATTTTGTGGTGACAGCCATCAGCTTTTTCTTGGCTGAACCCTCCAGTCTCCATCTCTCTTCCCTGTGCCAACACCCACTGACTGTTGGTTCTGCTGGAGGCACACAGCTCAGTCTCCAGCTCTTTTCCCTGTGCCAACACCCACTGATTGTTGGTTCTGCTGGAGGCACACAGCTCCAGCTCTTATATGAGTGCCGTTTCTCTGCGAGGAAGAAAGACTGTCACCCCTGATATCCACAACTACGATTCCTTAGTTTTTTTTTCCCCAGCTTCTTCCTTCATTCCCTGCATCTTCGCAGTTCTTCGCAGTTCGTTTTCTGAGAGAGAGAGAGAGAGAGAGAGAGAGAGAGAGAGAGAGAGAGAGAGAGAGAGAGAGAGAGAGAGAGAGAGGAAAGAGACCAGAAAGACGGCATCGGCATCCACAAAACCCAACACCCTTCCAGTTACTGGTTCCTACATTTTCCTACTCCCTACCCACCCTAAACCCCCTTTCACTACTCTCCAGTTCGCGCCTCTTTACCACTTGGTTTCTGGGTAAACTGGTGAATGGTGCTTTTCGCTTTCTAATCGGCTTGTTGCGGCTTGTTGTGAGTTCCACGTCCACACACACACACACACGTGCACTCTCCCTGCAACGCTGGTCTGCATTATTGTTTTCTTTGTCATACGTCCTTGCTATAACTGTCATTAGCGATGTGTATTTGTGGTGAAAACAGAATCCGTTGAGATGAAGAGTGAATGGAAGCGTATGGGATGGAGCGCAGAACACACATCTCTGTACGGCCTGTCTGCTGGGTGACAGGTCTCTGGCATGAAGGTTTATAGCTCGCTAACTTCACAAATAAATCAATCTATTGACAACTTCACAAAATTAATCAATCTATTGATTTGTTTAGCAAGAGCAACACACAGTCTCACTCTCACACACAATCTTCCTGATGATGTGCCTCAATCTTGTGTTTTTTAATTGACCCTTTCTGCCCACTCCTGTTTTCATAACCCGTCATACCCATCCCATCTACTGGGACAAAAGTCTGATGTTTTTATGATGGTAAAAACAAAAAAAACACACACACACACACACACACACACACACACACACACACACACGCACGCACGCACGCACGCACGCACGCACGCACACAGCACACACACATACACACACACACACACACACACACACACACACACACACACACACACACACAACACACACACACTCCACTCTCCACTACCCACTCTACCCTCTTCTCTGAACTATGAAATAGTTGATTAGTCTGCTGGAGGCACTCAGCTCTTCTTATCTGGGGCAGCAATTCTCTATACCCAATCCTCAGCCAAACAAAGGAAAAATCTTAACTGGCAGAAAAGATCAGCAACGAGGTAAGAGTGTTCAACAACTTCAACAGGCTTTCAGGTTGTCAGACTTTGCTTACTTCCTTGCCTCTTCACCGTTTGCTTTTTGGGAAAGATGGAGAAGGTCCTTTTGTTTTCCAGCAAGTTTGTTACGCCTTCCAGAATCCTCCAACAACGAAATCACCCACAGGTCCTAAGACAGTTCCCAACTGCCCCCTTCCCCCTCTTCCTCCCCCAGTCCCGGCTCTATTATTTTCTGAGCAAAACGGAGTTTGTTTTCTAACAGGCCAGCCGTGAGTCCTAACCGCCCACACTCGCTGCTACTGTGGTCTGCCTTTCTGTTTTGATTGCCAGGGCGACTTGCTTTGACTTCCCACCGTCCATGCGTGCCATGCTTCTCTCTAAAGGCGGGAGAGTGGGCGTGAGAACGTTAGAGCACATTGTGCCTTCACACAAACTTTCTTTCTGCTGGGTCCTTAAATCTGTACTTGGCAAGATCCATTCGTCCATGTATATTTTTTTTTCTGTTTTAAAGTACAGAAAAAACAACTTTCCAAACTAACATACCCATGGGTACGAACAAGTTCGTGAACGCTGCTTGTAAGGTCTTCAAACTGGGGTACATGGGCGTCGATATGGATATCACCGTTCACTGTGACGAAATAGGTTTTATGTCGCAGCTGACATGCCCGCTCGCTCCTTTCATGCCAAAGTATTATGCACTCCTTACATGTCTACTTCAGCGTGCTCCATTCACCATACTGTGGAGTGCTTGCCAGTAGCCCTTACCTTCCTCGAGCCTATCTACTGGTTGAAAAACGATCACACACACACACACACACACACACACACACACACACACACAGAGAGAGAGAGAGAGAGAGAGAGAGAGAGAGAGAGAGAGAGAGAGAGAGAGAGAAGAAAGAGTACGTGTGCGTGTAAGTGCGTAGATGTGTGTGTGTGTGTGTGTGTGTGTGTGTGTGTGTGTGTGTGTGTGTGTGTGTGTGTGTGTGTGAAGGACAGAAACAGACACAACAAAGACAGAGACAATGACGGAGACAGAGACCAAAAGGCGCAGTGCCTACATCCCCATCCACATACTCCGCTTCTCCTCTCAGCTTGCGCTGCATTTTCCGCTCCTCGTGTCTCCAGCTCCCTCTTTCCCGTGCCCTGGCCCCACACCGTAAGGTGATTGTTGATGTGCCTGCTGGAGGCCCTACGCTCTTCTTATCTGCCCTGGCCTCGCTCCATGACCCAATCCTTCGCCAAAACAACCAGGCTGGAGAGGCGAGGGGAACGGACTCCCACCCCTGTTCCCCACAGCTACTGGGTCCTCAGTTTTTCCCGCCCTCCTCACCAACCCCACCTCCCACCCACCCCATCCTCTTCGCTATTTGTTTTTCGGGTAAAATGGAGGAACAGGCCTTTGTTTTCTTAACGAGTTTGTTTTGAGTCTCCCCCTCTCCACCCACCCTCTACTCCCTCATCTCCCTCCCCCCACTCGCTTGCTGCTCCCCTGCTGGTCCGCGTTTCTGTTTTGCTTGTCAGAGTGCCTTGCTTTGACTGTCTATCACGCATGCGTGGCACGAGAGAGAGAGAGAGAGAGAGAGAGAGAGAGAGAGAGAGAGAGAGAGAGAGAGAGAGAGAGAGAAATTTTCCGTATATATCTGAGGAGTGGGCACGAGATTATCACGTATATTATTACTGAAACATTTAGCTGGGCTCCGTGTTATGTAGTATGAAATGCTTCACCGCTTTGTAGTAACGAATATTAACATGAATTCCGAATTTACATACTTTATCTCCAACTTCACACAGAATCGTGCTGAACATGATCCAATTCACACGAGACCTGCATGACTTCAGATGACGATGAAGAAGAATGCGTGGACTCTGCAACCAGCTTCCGTTATCAGGTCACTTTCAACTCGGACCTTGAAAACCAAGATGAAGCTGCAGAAAAAACACAGACGACCACTGCGGTGTGCAGCGGTTAGCGGAAGGTCACGTGTTCAGTCCTATCATATGTATAATCACGATCTCACTGGGTCCCATGCTGCGTTCGGGCACAAAAAGTGGACACTTGTCACTCAGTCGTGTGTCGTCGATTCAACAAGCGTGTCTGAAAAAGTTGAACTCTTCTTTTTACACGCGGGAACATTGTAAGTGTCTATCTCGGATCTGACTGATGCAAGGATTCCACGAAAGGAAAGAGACAGTCTATCATCATATTATCTCCGACTTACTACATTAACTCCCATTCTATCATCCCTCTTCATTGGTCATAAGAGAATTCTGTGATGCCTACGACCCTTATGTCATGGTGATCTCAATTTTGTTTCGTCTGTACAACCAGGCCTGTTGTGAATTCGTTTCGAAGCGTTCGGGTAGAGAAGATACATATAGGGAATGTAGTCAGAGGGATGAGACGACGGCGTCCACTCCAGGCCCGCTAATTTTGATTCCACAACTAAGCTTTTATTTCTCCAGAAAAGAACTGAAAGGGGGTGTCAATGGTACTTTAGATCGAGGGGCACGATTTACGGCCCACAGAAATGGCTGTGCAGCAATGCAGGATCTCCTCCTGTGGCTGATAGCTCTCTCGGCTGCGGACAGCTTGTACTGAGACTGCCGAAGGAGAATCAATGGCGTACTTGTACAAGGGAGGGGGCAAGGAAGAAAGGCGAGAGAGACTATGAAAGGATGGTGGTATCAGAATGAGCCGGCTGAGAATAATGCCACCAAAAAGAGCAAATAGGTGGGCCAGTGCAGACCCTGAAAACAACTGCCTGTAATCCCCCATTTTTTTCCTGATAACATCATACGGTGCAAAGTATGTACACAATGCATGGTCCATAATGAAAAGCGTCTTTCATTACGAATCGTGCCAGAGCAAATCGGCTGTCAGCCATTGATGGGGACGCACTGAGTGATTTTCTTCTTGTTCACCCCAGGTCGGGACTCTTGATCGTCCATGTTTGCGTCTTTTGGGGGGGAGGAGAGAGAGAAGAGATGAAAGAATGGAAGCGGAGGAGAGGGGTGGGGGGAACGTCATGATTCTACAGGCCATTCTGTGTCTCCAGTATGCCACTCACCAAGATGTTTCTCACCTGTGTTTTCCCTGGGCTCCTTTCCCTCTTCTGTCTTCAAACTGTCGTATGAAAATTCACAAGTGCTGTTTATTACCTAACGAATATTACAGTTACGCTTCATTTTCATCAAGGAGGCGTTACTGCCTGTGGACTCGTCGATATTCGTTTCCCCACATCCGCAAAGCTCCGAGGCCACAACGCGAAGGATTAACATCACAGTGACAGACCAAAGACAGAACAATCTGTACGTTGACTGAGGTCGTTTTGACGAGGAACAGCAAACTAGAAGATAGAGCGGGCAAGGAAACTGTAATTCTGCAGAATAATGGCATTAGAAAAATGACAAAGGCACCAATTTCTGAGGAGAAAAATAAAATCAAAAAAAGAAAAAAAGGACAACACGGTGATTTTTTCCTCACTGCGTGGCTAGTCGGCTAACGTCAAGTATCGGAAGATTTAGAATTCCGATCGCATTCATCTGTTTATCGCTGGATCGTACTATTTCTGGTGATTGAGAATAAAACAGTGGGTGAGTGTCACTGAGAAGAGTTTTTTCTTCTCTGATCTGAAGCCCCAAAGGCAACGTTTATCTGGTCTTTACTGACGACTAAGGGGATTAAGGAGACTTCCTTTGAAAATGATTTTCAAAAATTCGTCTTTCTTTTTCATCGGTATTAACATACATGTGGATCTAATATTTCGCCGAAATGTGCCCATTTCCTTACGACAATTTGCCAGTAAAGATGTTATCTGTTGGGGGCAAGACGCTGGGAGGAATCTGGGTGGTCGGGTGTGGTGCTACAATTTGCAGGGTGGTAATTTCCTGTCGGAAATGCACTCGCTGAAACGTTCACCAGAGCACGTGACAGGGAGTATGTACCGTGCACAGATTGGATGTCAGTCAGAAAGCATAACTGTGCACAGTGCACGGGGGAAAACGTGCCTGTGTAAGAATTCATGCTTGGTATCTATACAGCAGACCTTTATGGAGTGTACAAAGGCACAAAAAGTACCTTTGTAGGAATTCATGTTTGGCATCTATATAGCAGACCTTTATGAAGTGTACAAAGGTACAAAAGGTGCCTGTGTGTGAATTCATGCTTGGTATCTATATAGCAGACCTTTATGGAGTGTAAAAAGGCACAAAAAATGCCTGTGTATGAATTCATGCTTGGTATCTATATAGCAGACCTTTATGGAGTGTAAAAAGGCACAAAAGGTGCCTGTGTATGAATTCATGCTTGGTATCTATATAGCAGACCTTTTGGAGTGTAAAAAGGCACAAAAGATGCCTGTGTATGAATTCATGCTGTGTATCTATATAGCAGATCTTTTATGGAGTGTACAAGGGAACAAAAGGTGTCCAGTTCTTTATACCTGTATTGTTTCTTGTTTGCGGTGTGCCTGAAGTTTGATCCTTGTCTGTATATGAAATTTCGATTCTGTCTGGCTTCTCTGCTCAATTCAATTTTTTTTTTTTTCCTTTCTTTTTTAGTTAAACTGTGAAACAGACTCACGATTGTTCTTGTTATTGTTTTTCATTTTTGCTTTATTTTGTACAAATATGCCCCGACGGCATCCAGTGTTTCACTACGGAATTCGTTAAGATAGATGATTATCAGGACACGTAGTGATGTATGACAGTTACGGTTCTGTAATGCTCGGACATAATTGTTATGCTCGGCTGTTGATGCCACTGGAAGATGCTGAGCGAAAGGTTCCTTACAGAAAGAACTGTTGTGTGACGATAGGGTTCATTGCAAACGCAAAAAAAAAAAAGAGATAATAATGATGACAAAAAATAGAAATCACTGATGTGTGTGTGTGTGTGTGTGTGTGTGTGTGTGTGTGTGTGTGTGTGTGTGTGTAAGTATGTGTGTATGTGCGCGCGCGCGCGCGTTAGTGTGACCATTTTAATTCATTTTATCATCTCATCTTCCGTTCCCCGTGCCCCACCCTCTCCCTCCCCCCTCTCACGGCCTTACTCCCACACCCCTCCTTTCCACCCCTGTGCACAGTCACACTCATCTTCGCCCCATCGCGGTCCCTACACGGCGGCTCTCGGAGCGCAGTCAATGGCAGGTCGCCAAGAGGCGACACGCCAGAGGAGACACTGTACTGCTGCCGTGTCACTTCGGAGATGCTCAGAGGTGTATGTCCTGATGTAGTGTACACACACATCACCACCGAAGCCCACACTGAACAACAGCTGCTTGGCCGCAAGCCAACTTGAGCGCTGGCGGTGTTTTCCTCCATCAATTCTGATTTTTCTTTTCTCTTTTATTCTTTTACTTTCTGGGGGGACGGGACCAGGGCTTTAAGATCCCGGAACCACTGCAACCCCCCCCCCCCCCTTATTACCCTCACCCCCTCTCCTCACACCCATCCTCCACTATTCCCTGCACCGAATGCACCTGTATGACTGGATGTAGATACGTTATCGATCTCAAAGATTGTGGGGCTACAAGAAAGCGCACACGTGAGAGTCAACAAGTGGGGAGAAAAGGGGACAATACATGACACAGACAGACATCATGGCGGTGCTAGAAAGGGACGAAAATGAAACGGATCAGAAAACAAAAAGATCCCAGCACGATTAACAAAGACATCAGCAAAACAGCAAGCAACAGGCCGGTGGGTACTGGAACCTAAGTCCCCGCCCCCCCACCCCCCTCTCTCTCCACCCCGGTCCCTTTCAGGTATCATTCGGCACACGTCAGCACCGCTCGGCCACCGTGCACCCAGATCCTCCTTTCCAAGACCTAGCCGCAGGCATGTGTCGGTAAACAAGACGTGACGTGCCGCAGGTTCCCCCGTGTCTGGCGGGGCTGCGGGGGGTGTCGGGTCCGAGAGTGATGAGGCCGAGTGGGATGCAAGAAGGAAGACTGGAACAAGATGTTATCACTTAGAACGCCGGGGATTCGGTGACATGAGCGAGAAGTGGAGAAAAGAAACGAAAAAAAAAAAAAAAGAAGATAAGAGCAGACAGAAAGGGTGGGCAGATGATCGTCAGTGTGCACGGGTGGCTGTGTGAGAGGCTGAGGGAGGAGAAGGGGGAAAGGGTGAGCGTGTGTGTGTGTGTGTGTGTGTGTGTGTGTGTGTGTGTGTGTGTGTGTGTGTGTGTGTGTGTGTGTGTGTGTGTGTGTGTGTGTGTGGTATGTACGTGTGTGTGTGTGTGTGTGTGTGTGTGTGTGTGTGTGTGTGTGTGTGTGTGTGTGTGTGTGTGTGTGTGTGTGTGTGTGTGTGTGTGTGTGTGTGTGTGTGTGTGTACGCACGCGCGTGTGTGTGTATGTGTGTGTGTGTGTGTGCATGTGTGTGTGTGTGTGTGTGTGTGTGTGTGTGTGTGTGTGTGTGTGTGTGTGTGTGCACGCGCGCGCGCGAGTGTTGGCTGGGGGTGGGAACACAGAAAGGGAGAACGGGAGGCGGAGTCAGAGTACTGAGGAGGGACAGACAGACGGACATACGGAGGATCCAGACCGAAAACCTGAGAGACAAAACGTGACAGTAACAGCACAGCAGACCCACAGCCGACAGAGAGAGAGAGAGAGAGAGAGAGAGAGAGAGAGAGAGAGAGAGAGAGAGAGAGAGAGAGAGAGAGAGAGAGAGAGAGAGAGAGAGAGAGAGAGAGAGAGAGACAAAGAGACAGAGAGAGAAGGGGAGGGGGGGGAGAAAGAGAGTGAGGCACAAAACAATCACAGAGACGGTCACAGAGTCTTTTGAAAAGCCAGAGCCATACACACACTTCAATACCCCCCATGCGCCAGAAAAAACTAGACCGTCCTGAGAAAGCCCAGACCGGACAATGACACGCCGAGCATCGGGAGACGAATGGCAGCAACCAACTGCACGCCTGCCCTGACGACACATCTAGATATCGACACGGCCCCACGCCTGCTGTCTTCTCTCTGCCCAACAGCAGTGTACAGGTAACCGTAACTCTTGGAAAAAAACAGATGCCGAAGCACAGGACATCCCATACATCCATTTTATGGTAAAGGGACACCACTCTCCCTTCACCCGTTTACGTCTCAATGGGCGACGTTACATACCCGTTCACCTTTCTACACCCTCTGACCCCTGCCCCTGCCTAGTTTCCACCACCTCCCATATTCCCTGCTCGTCCCAGACAAGAGTTCAAGTAGTGAGGGGTTCACGCGTAAACACGCGCACACACACGCGCGCGCGCATGCACACACGAACACGCACGCACACACGCAGAACGCACGCATGCACACACACACACACACACACACACACACACACACACACACACACACAGAGTACACCCCGTCCCCTCCACAAACACACACACACACAACTGACCGTGAGTTCTAGGTCCTCCTCCCCTCCTTCACTTTTGACGGCAAAAGGCCACCATCCTTTGACCCGTTGGTGCTTGAACAGGGACATCTGTGGAACGGACCCGTCCGCCTTCAGCATGTCCAGGGTGCACAGCTTGGACGATTTGGCGCCGCGGGGGAAACGGTTCAAATCCAGGGTCAAGGCGCCTGTGAGCGCGTTTGGTAACAGACGTTAACTGTCATCAACTGTCTCTGTTGCCTCCTGCTCACCCCCCCCCCCCCCCACCCCCACCCCCACCCCCCAACACCCGTATTGTCTCCTTCCCTCTTTCGTAACTTTGAAGTGACTTTTCATTATTTAGAAAGAGAGGGGGTTAGTTACCGCCAAGGACACAGACAAACATAGCACTGGACAAGACACAATGCATTTCGACCTCTTGGGTCTTCTTCAGGCGAAAACAAATAACGCTTAGGGCAGTGGATGATTAAAAAAAAAAAAAAAAAAAAAACTTATCTAGTCATGGTCGCAAGGCGTTCAAAATGGCCGCCGGGTGTAAACGAGGTCACCCAGCAGGGGATCATGGGAGAGGAAATAGTGGGGGGAAAGCAAAACAAAAAAAAAGAAAATAAATAAATAAAATAAGAAATGAAATATAAATTAATTTAAATTTCTCATGTTGATGACGCATCCTATATAGCACGGCTTCGTTGACTAAGTAAACTCTTGCTGAACGGTCAGCTGAGCTACACTAACGTTGGTCGCTTTTGAATAAATCGAGAACTGAACCTGTTTGTACGCCCGCGACAATTTTCGAAAGGACTTAATTAACCTTGTTTAGCGGCGAACCTCAACCCTCCCCACCAGTTCATACTCACCATCCCGTACTCCCACCTTCCCTCTTTCTCTCCCTTTCTCAATCTGTTTTTTTTTTTTTTTTTTTTTTCAGTCTCCTTCCACACAAGACTTGCGTCTCCCCCTTTGTCCACAACCGTCTCCCTCCCTCTTCTTTGCCTTCTTATCAGGTCTACCCCCTCCTTTCTTCCCCGCCCCTCAACCATCGCCTCCACCCTCCCCTGACCGTATCAATCCAGAATCCGACAAGTACCTACCCAGGAAGTCGTCGGCCGAGAAATGGTCAGCGTCCCAGACCTGCAGGTTGAGGCGGGCGGGGATCTTGGACTCCGTCTCGTCCCAGGAGAAGAGGGTCTCCTTGCGGGAGATAACCACCTTCTCCTCGGCCACCAGGTAGTCGAAGGGGAAGACGAAGCGCCAGTTGAAGTTACCCTCCCCTGTCAGCGACCTGAAGGGAGACGGACAGAGCACCGACAGTCGGTCAGTCATCCCGTCGTTGATGCTGTGTTGTCTTATTGCCGTGTTTTGTTTGTCTGTTCGTTTGGTTGTTTTGCCAGTTATATTTTTGTTTGTTTACCAATGACAGTTTTCGCTCTCTCTCTCTCTGTGAACTTTGGGTTGCTCTCTCTGTCTCTCTCTTACATTAACCATGTTAATGCCATCATCAAATAAAAACTGCATTAAACAGTGAAGTATTTATTTATATAAAGCATACGAGAAGCGAAGCATGTATATAACATAATGAATACCAGTATCAGCTTGCGACATTAATCACAACGTATGTGCCCACTCTAAGGGATATAGCGTTTCTGAATCAAACACTCGAGTCTTGAATCTCTCCCTCTGTCTGTCTGTCTCTCCCTCTCGGTCTCCAGTCTTCTCCTCACTACCATCGTCCAACGCCGCTGAATGTCTGTCCAAGAATGAGTTTACCTTTCAACACGGATTGTTCTTTTTTTTTTTTTCTACAGCAACAAACTCTTCCCTCGTAAGCATGGGTTACTGCAGGTGAACTGAAGAGCAAGTTGCACACGGAATCTCGGTGTATCGTCTCATCGGAATAATTTCATATCAGGACCTCTCATTCCCGCTTCATTAAAATGCATCTAAAAGGGATGATATGCCCCGATGTACCCTTTATCAACACGGCACGCGGCGCATGTAATTAAATTCTGCACCTGATGAGAGGAGTAATCCTAGCTAGATCATGTAGGAGTTGTTTATTCCGATAGATAGGAGAATGATTACGAACACATAGCCGTGAAAGAAAGCAAACGTACACAGGAGTGATCCTGGACTGGGGCAATGTGTTTTGTCCGGAAACAGCTGGCCGATTTTTTTTTTTTTATTTAATTTTTTTTTATTTTTTTTAAAGAAGAACTCGGTTTGCGACGAGGTTCATTACGTCATGAAACATTGGCTGTCTTGTGCTCGGAGTGCAGTTACGACGCACTTTGTATGACGCTAATTATTCTTTCTGCAGCTCCCCCGACTTGACAACAGACCGGTCGGCCCGCCGTGCCCATTTTTACGGCTTAAGTTCCTCCTGTCGGTCAGGCGACAGGCAGACGGCACATCCTGAAGTGACTCTATCCCGCGCACCTGCCATGTTACCACTATTATCATTACTGTCGTCCCTGGACGGTTTTTAAACTCCGCGGTCACCTTCCAGAGTAACAATTCCAGGCAATGAGGGGAGTAGTTTGGAACATGGAGAAATAATATGTACACAAAATCCCACTGCTTCAGCTTACGAAAGCAAGAGAAAATGGCAGAAACAGGGGGATTTCTGGCACCGATCAGGGTTGGGATGACGTCAACTTCAGCACTAAGTACAAAATCGACTAGAAGTTCAATAATCAGACGGGAGGTGGCTGATGAACACTTAACTGGCATTCTCTGTGCTCGTCAAAGAGAGCGCGTTCTTACGTTGGAGAGAGAGAGAGAGAGAGAGAGAGAGAGAGAGAGAGAGAGAGAGAGAGAGAGAGAGAACGAGTGTGTGTGTGCACCCAAGACCTACATCCAGCTCTAAGTGCAAGCGAATGCATACGCAAAACCTGTCATGGGCCAGAATTGTTTAATTGACCGCGGGGATAACGTACACTACGAATACAAAGGCGGAACAATAAAGAGGGGAGGAGACCTAGGGGGGGGGGGGGGGGGGGCAGGAGGCAGAGAAGAGAGAGGAAGGGGGAGGGAAAAAATGAGAGAGAGAGAGAGAGAGAGAGAGAGAGAGTTCTAATCGTCCAGATAGTCATGCAGACACTGCGAAACACGTCGCATACATTTATGGCGAGAGGGGAAGGGGGGAGGGGGGTAGGTGGGTGAGAAATGGCAAGTTGAAGACCTGCCTATTGTAGTCCACGCCTGCTCTAATAAATAGTTATAGAAAAGTTGGAGAAGCCCCTCCTCCCATCTCGATACGCGCCCCTCCTCGTCTTTCCTCCCCACCCCTTCACTTCCTTTAAAAAAAAAAAAAAAAAAAAAAAAAAAAAAGAAGAAAAAATGCGCACCTAATTTTCGGAAACAAAACTCGACAGAGCGAGATTTGATCGTCTGCCCGGATGTCAATTCTCGGGGTCTCGAACCCAGCGAGAAGTGCCGGGGGAGAGCCCATTTGTCAAAACTGTCTGAGGACACAGCCAAGTGGGAATATTTATTTTGACAACAAAGGTGGGGTCTGGGACAGGCCGCGGAGCCAAGTTTCTTTGTCTTCTCTTTTACTTTTTCCTTGCCTCCTCTCTACTCTAGCCTGCAGACGACAGAAAACTAGGTTAATAATTGAGTGCTTCGGTCCGTGTGCATCAACAAAGACTGCGGCAGTGCAAGGAAAGATGGACGACTTGAAAAAGAGAGGCAGAACAATTAACTGATGCAAGAAAAAAAGGGGGGAAAAAAAAGAGAAAAAAAAAGAGAAGAAAACGAAAAATCAGTATTTTCTAAACATTTGACTCCAAATCATCACCCCCAAACCGCCGACAACGTGATTTAAAAAAAAATAGTATGCAGGCGTAAATAAATGTTGCCACATGTTTTTTTTTTCCAGGCAGAAATTGGCTACGTGACCGCAAAAGTGCCTCTGTCTGGGGATGTGGTAGACTTACGTAAGTGAGTATAAATGGTGGGGGCAGGGGGAATGGAAGGCTGGTACTAAAATGGGGAAGAGACGTGGGTTGTTCCCTCCCTTTTCCAATTACCCCTGCGCCCCTCATTCATACATAACTGGAGCACACCATCGCGTCCGCATGTACATGCTCTCCCTCTCTCTCTCTCTCACACACACACACACACACACACCACAGACACGCACGAGCGCGCGCGCACACACACATACACACACACTTTCACTCACACACAGGCACAGATCAATCGACAAACTTCACTGGTTCCCTGTCAAAACGTGTACCTGTGCACGGTGGCAGCTGTCAGAAGTTGACACGCTGACGGGTCACTTCCGCTGCTCAGCACATGCCTGTGAACTTACCTTTGCGTTCACTTCGTCTTCAGGCTTTCATAACTTTCTCAGACAGCAGGTCGTACTTATTTCAGTTCTGTCTGCTTGACCTTCTCGGATCGGATTTAAAAACTATACTTAGCCTCTGAGTTTGTGTGTGTGTGTGGGTGGGGGGGGGGGGGGGGGGGGGGGGAGGGGGGGAGATGGGCAAAGGTGTTATTAACTTCAGTGGAAATCAGAGAGAACTCCCCATCATCATTAACATCACCAGTTTTCTCAACATCATCAACATCTCATGATTGTGGGCGGCGATGCTCTTTTACCCCGTCATGCAGAAAGGGAGGAATGGCCAGAACCAGAGAGCAGCAATACACATGGACCAACATCTCTCTCTCTCTCTCCTCCTCTAAAGACTTCTTTTGATTTAAGAGAGAGAGAGAGAGAGAGAGAGAGAGAGAGAGAGAGAGAGAGAGAGAGAGAGAGAGAGAGACAGACAGACAGACAGACAGACAGACAGCAGTGTCAAAATGTTTTAATCAATGTGCTTTCGTGCGTTCAAGAGTGCACAAGGAGTCAGAGGGATAGATTGGGTTGAAGAGGGGGGATGAGGATGATAAGCATGACCCCTGACCTGTAGTGTATATCCGTGGCCTGCGTGTCCTCTGACCCCTTGATCCAGCCCTTGACGTAAATGTCGCTCATTTTCTCCCCCGTGAAGAAGGCGTCATCCTCCAGCACCACGTCATC
>JADBJO010003534.1:80000-87500 GCA_016801955.1 Conus betulinus
AATTCGAACTCGATACTACCTCAGTATGAGGCAAACCAGCACTCAATTCGGCACACAATGAAACACAGAGCGATACGACCCTATTCAGCTAAACTTGACCTAATGTGACAGCAACGGAGCACAACAAAGCACAGTTCAACTCCATGAAAAGAAGCTTGAAGCACCACAGTAAGCCTCGCAGCACACTGCAGTTCAACAAACTCACCATAGTACAACTCAAGACAGCACTAACACAACATGACATGAGACAATACAACACAACACACCCCAACATAATACAATACCATTATGAAAACCTGAACTGCCCGATGTCCAACTTCAGATGGTTGAAGAGAGGCCGGGTCTCATTCGTACAGTGTAACAATAGTACAGAGCACTACACACCACAGACCTGGTCCACGTCGTAACAGTAGTACAGACCACCACACTATACCACAGACCTGGTCCACGTCGTAATAATAGTACAGACACCACACACCACCACCACAGACCTGGTCCACGTCGTGTAACAATGGTACAGACCACCACACACCACCACAGACCTGGTCCACGTCGTGTAACAATGGTACAGACCACCACACACCACCACAGACCTGGTCCACGTCGTATAACAATGGTACAGACCACCACACACCACCACAGACCTGGTGGATGTCGCGTAACAACGGTACAGACCACCACACACCACCACAGACCTGGTGGATGTCGCGTAACAATAGTACAGACCACCACACACCACCACAGACCTGGTGGATGTCGTGTAACAATGGTACAGACCACCACACACCACCACAGACCTGGTGGATGTCGTGTAACAACGGTACAGACCACCACACACCACCACAGACCTGGTGGATGACGCGTAACAACGGTACAGACCACCACACACACCACCACAGACCTGGTGGATGTCGCGTAACAACGGTACAGACCACCACACACCACCACAGACCTGGTGGATGTCGTGTAACAATAGTACAGACCACCACAGACCTGGTCCACGTCGTAACAATAGTACAGACCACCACACAACACCACAGACCTGGTCCACGTCGTAACAATAGTACAGACCACCACACACCACCGCAGACTTGGTGGATGTCGTGTAACAATAGTACAGACCACCACACACCACCGCAGACCTGGTCCACGTCGTAACAATAGTACAGAGCACCACACACCACCACAGACCTGGTGGATGTCGTGTAACAATGGTACAGAGCACCACACACCACCGCAGACTTGGTGGATGTCGTGTAACAACGGTACAGACCACCACACACCACCGCAGACCTGGTGGATGTCGTGTAACAATAGTACAGACCACCACACACCACCGCAGACCTGGTCCACGTCGTGTAACAACGGTATAGACCACCACACACCACCACAGACCTGGTCCATGTCGTAACAATAGTACAGACCACCACACAACACCACAGACCTGGTGGATGTCGTGTGTAACAATGGTACAGACCACCACACAACACCACACGATGTCGGGTTCCAGCTGCTTGCAGAGAATCCAGGTTTCCATGTGTGCTTAGTACAGTGTCACAGAGAAGCCAGGTTGTCATGTGCTCAGCACAGTGTCACAGAGAAGCCAGGCTGTCATGTGCTCTCAGCAGTGTCACACAGAGAAGCCAGTTTTTCATATGCTCAGCACAGTGTCACAGAGAAGCCAGCTTTTCATGTGCTTAGGACAGTGTCACAGAGAAGTCAGTTTTTCATGTGCTCAGTACAGTGTCACGAAAACGCTCACCCCACCACAGGTCTGTAGGATGCTCAGCATCAATGAGTTGTAAAGAGCCCGGGTATACATGTGTGCAGTACAGTCTCACGTGCACAATGTTATAACTGCACAGAACACCACACCACAACACACCACAGACCAGCTCAGTGGCGATCTTCATGGGTTTCTTAGTGGGCGGGTGTCGAGCTGTTGCAAAAGAACCAGGTCTTCAGGTATGCAATGCAATACCACTGAACACCTCATCCCACCACAGACCTGTTCGACGCAGGCTACAAGGGGTCTGGAATAACAAGGTTTCCACACGTGCAATGCAGCAATGATAAAGAACACCGCAGCAGCACATACCTATTCGATACCCCGCTTCTATGGATTGTAGAGGGGCCGGGACTCAACATGCACAGTGCAACACAGCGACACGTAACACCATTCCACTGACCTGTCGCCTACACCTGGTTTGATGGGGTTGAAGAGGAGCCGGGCCTTCATGCCAACAATACATCACCACCACAGAACACCACACTGCACAACACATCTGTACGCTTCCAGAGAATGTAGACGGGCTAGGTGTGAACGTGCACAACACAATATCACAGAACAGGTCACCACATCACACACACCTGTCCGGTACCAGGCTTCCAGGGGTTATAGAGGGACCAGGTGTGCACATGCACAACACAATATGACAGAACAGGACCACCACATCACACACCTGTCCGTTGCCAGGCTTCTAGGGGTTGTAGAGGGGCAGGTGTGCACGTGCACAACACAATATCACAGAACAGGTCACCACATCACACACCTCTCCGGTGCCAGGCTTCTAGGGGTTGTAGAGGGACCAGGTGTGCACGTGCACAACACAATATGACAGAACAGGACACCACATCACACACCTGTCCGATGCTAGGCTTCAAGGGATTGTAGAGGGGCCAGGTGTGCACGTGCACAACTCAGTATGACAGAACAGGACACCAAATCACACACCTGTTCAATGCCAGGCTTCAAGGGGTTGTAGAGGGGCCAGGTGTGCACGAGCATAACACAATATTACAGAACAGGATACCACATCACATACCTGTTGGATGCCAGGTTTCCTGGGGTCGTAGAGGGGCCAAGTGTGCACGTGTACAACACAATATCACAGAAAAGGACACCACGTCACACACACCTGTTCAATGCCTGGTTTCAAAGGGTTGTAGAGGGGCCGGGTCTCCACGTGCTCTGGCACCAATGGACAGCCCACCTTGGGAATCTCCTGCCAATGGTTCAGCACTGCCAGAGCCAGAAACTCCTCAGACACCTTCTTCTCCCTTCCTCCATCTGCAACACACACACACACACACACACACACACACACACACACACACACACACACACACACACACACACGTCTGGTAAATTGTTGACAACGTGAAGCTTTAATATATCGAGGATGATGATGATGGCAATGACCATGACGATATTTCTGTTACTTTTCCATCGTCAGTTGCCTCTGCCTCAAACAATTTACAGGCTCAGAACAACTCGTTAAGAGCAGAGATATTAACGTCGTTCTTCCGGAAACAAAAATCACTTAAGGGCATAACTGAACTATGACAGATTTTTCTTTCTGACCTGCAGCCTCTCAAAGATAACCATGTTGTTTGTGTTGAGGACACAGAGGGTTTTTTTTAATGAAATGAAAATGGATCAGACATTGGATGTGGATTTGGCCTTTACCACCCCCCCCCCCCCCCCCCCCAATCTCTCTGTTAAGCTAATTTGTAGGCATAAATGAAACAGAACTACTACTATGCTATTACCAGTACAAATGAAACAATTCGTTTAATATCCCAATTGCAACACCTCTAGCCACAGATAACCGATGGTCGTACGTTATAGTGGAAATAGTGCAATAAACCAAGCACAAATATACCAAGTTACTGCAATAGTAGTGCTTATTTTTATGCACCTGTATTTCTTTTTTTGTAGCGTAGAAACCACTGTCATTAATTCAGTGAAGCTTATATTTACACAGTACATGCAGTTCTCAATTTAACATGTAAACTCAGTATCCTTTAAAATATTCCAAACTTAGTTCCAAAAGGAAGAACGTGATTCATTCATCAGACGTCAGTTTTTGTTTTTTTTCTCTCTCTTATATTTGTCACTGGTACCGATAAAGATCTCAGTTCCTCCGCTGGCATAACAACAATCTACATGGCGTGCTGTTGATAGTGACGGCAATCTACATGGGCGTGCTGTTGATGGTGACGGCAATCTACATGGCGTGCTGTTGATGGTGACGGCACAGGCGGCGGCCATTCTGTCAGGCCGCTTTGAGGCTCAGAGGAAAGACATGAAGCATCCATCAACAGCCAAATGATCCGCTTTTTTTGGCTTGTTTAGACTGGGATGTTGTCGAGTTGGATGGAGGAAGGGGTCACACGTGATCAAGCAGTCCCCCCCCCCCCCCCCCCCCCCCCCGCCTCCACCCCCCCTCCTTCCAAATGGGATGTTTGTGCTGCCCGCAGTTCTGCAGAGTTTCGTCGCTTGCACACGTTTATATTTCCTCCCTAACACCGACTTTCGTATCAGTCTGTTTGGAAATCCCCCCCTCCCCCTTCTCTCTCTCTCTCTCTCTTGTTGTTTTTCCCTAGGCCTGTCTCATCTGATCATTTCTGTGCAATCCCCTCTCTCCCTCTGTGCTCGCTTGATGAGTACAAATGTGTGTGTGTGTGTGTGTGTGTGTGTGTGTGTGTGTGTGTGTGTATGGTGCATGCGTGTGCATGTGTGTGTGTGTGTGTGTGTGTGTGTGTGTGTGTGTGTGTGTGTGTGTGTGTGTGTGTGTGTGTGTGTGTGTGTGTGTGTGCGCGCGCGCGCGCGCGCGCGCGTGCGCGCGTGCGCGTGCGTGTTCGTGCGTATGTGTTGTTGTTTGTTGTTGTTGCGTGTGCGCGCGTGTATGTGTGCGTGTGCGCGCCGTGTGTGTGTGTGTGTGTGTGTGTGTGTGTGTGTGTGTGTGTGTGTGTGTGTGTGAGAGAGAGAGAGAGAGAGAGAGAAAGAGAGAGAGTGTGTGTGTGTGTATGTGTATATGTGCGCGCGCACATGCATTAGCGTGCTGAGGAGGAATCTTCACAAAACTTTTTGTCTCAACTCTCTCGTATCCTCTTCAAGACGGGCTTAAGCGAGTGCTTCGAAAATGTCTTTGCCACGAGGTTCATCCTTCACATCCCCCCCCCCACCCCCCCCCCTCCTCGCCTCAGCCATGGCTTGTCTCCCCTCATCCACCCCACCCCACCTCCCCCTCTCTCTCTCTCTCTCTCTCTCTCTCTCTCTCTCTCTCTCTCTCTCTCTCTCTCTCTCTCACCCTCTTCCTGCAGGCTGCTGGGCGGGGCCTCGAAGATGCGGTTGGCCACGCGGACCTTGCCGCCGGCCTGGTAGTGGGGTCCATCCACCTTGCCCTCCTTGCATAGCTTGGCCAGGATGGCCGAGGGCTTCTGGGGGTCTCTCCACGCGTTGTACCCGTGCCTGCAACAGCCCGCACCCTTAACTTCCTGTCAACACCACCCACGTGCACTCACTCACGCCGGTTTTCCATTCCGCAACGTACCTTTCTTTTCATTTCACTCTCCTACCCTTCATCGGCTATTCCGGACCGCCACTGGATTTTGTGCTCGTTTCAATATGGGCCTATTCTTGTGCCAATGACTGCATTCTCTCCTTTGAGGGGAACTAGGTAAAGTAAGGTTATGTTGCTTATAGCCCAGCCGACCGCAAAGGGCCACAACTGCTTGTGTTACTGGGGGGAACATCCAGCTTCCATGGAAATTTGGCATTTCCAGACGGCTATCTACGGGGGGGAGGGGGGGGGGGGGCGTTTGATATGTGGATCTTTCTCTCTTTTTCATAACTTACTCTTATCTTTGGCAAGTCTTCCAAGACAAAAATTGATCACCTACAATCGTTTTCATCTACTATGCGTTGTACGGCAAATTTTGTTTCTGACGCCTTCGATTTCCCACGATAAAACGTAGCAAACACAAAAAAAATCCTTTCAGGTAAAAATTCACCAGCAAAAAATGACAGACCTGACGGGAAGGAAGCATAACAAAGAATGGTTCCACGGTGAGTCCTCTGTATGTTTACTGTTCCTCTACAGGAGGTTTGCAGAACCGGAAAGCAACAGTGGTTTCGCTTCGTCGGGAACACATCAGGCTTGATACCGAGTTCTGCTGATGAGAAGCACTTTCAAATTAGCAAGGAGGAGGTTATGAAGGTGTCTCAACAAGAAAAAAAGAAAGACCAGCCGCCGTGGCGAAGTGGTTAGCGTCGCGGACTCCCGGCTGGGAGGTCGTGGGTTCGAATCCCATCAGATGTCATGTGAGTTTTTCTGCCCCCGACCGGCTCCTACCCAGAGTTGAGTTTCTGCGGACTCAGTTGGGAAGACTGGGACCACACAGTCGAGTTTATCCACTTAATGGATGCGTTCCTGAGAGTGTTGCTCAAATTTCCTGACCAACACTGCAGGTGCCTGTATCTCTCGGGCCTGGTTGACGCCGGGATATATTATGAAAGGAAGCGTACAGTACAGCCCTGTCATGTAGTCAGACCGAAATGGAAATCCGTAGCATCATCTGAATCATCCTCATTGTCATCGATCAGCATAAAAAAAATGTCTCAAATTCTGTGGCCCTTCATGCCCTGCTCTCATGGTGACCTCAATTTCGATGTCCTCTCTACGTCTGTGGCCTTCGTTTGGTTCCGTCGGGGTCACCGGTATTGGCGAGTCCATGGGGGCTCTCGCAGGACGGACGTGATGGCGACCTCCGGAGAGAGAGCTCACTCACGCCGGCTCCGCGACTAAGCAATTATTGTCGTTAGTAGGGGTCTTAGTAGGTGGTGTCCTGCGTATGTTAGATGAAAAAGGCGCCACTGAACACCACCGAAGTGACTCGGCAGCAGTGCAGTGTCTCCTCCGGTGGGTTGCTCTTGACGGCTTGACATTGACCTGTTCCCTGTGGATTGCCGGTGCCGGGACTGCGGCGGGGCCGACCGGCTGTGGCTGTGGACGGGGTGTCGGAATGAGCGGCGTGAGTGCACTGCCTCTGAGGTGGCGCAGAGGTTGGAAACACAAAAAAAAAAAAAAAAAAAAAAAAAAAAAGCAGATATTGAAGAGACAGAGCGAGAAGAAGAAGAAGAAGGAGAAGGAGAAACACGGACAACAGTGAAGGGAAAAGCAAAATTTTTGGAAAAAAAGAAAATGACAAACAAAAAATTTTCTCAAAGGACTGAACGATGAATACATAGAAAGGCCAAGCCCATTAACTGGCGATGAACATTCACAAGGATAACAAAGGGTTTTTTGTTGTTGTTGTGTTTGAGAAAAATCCCAAGTAGATGTACACCGTTTCACGTGTTTGAAGGTCTCACAGGGGGATGCAGGTCAGGCAAACTGGAAACGATGGTGAATCTTGCCGTGATTTACTTACATGAAGTGTAGCATACCCTCTCTCTTATATACATACACACACTCGCATATATATATATATATATATATATATATATATATATATATATATATATATATATATAATACCGAACAATTATACACACACACACACACACATATATATACACATACACACACACACACACACACACATATATATATATATATATATATGTGTGTGTGTGTGTGTATACATATATGTATAATTTATTTCCCTGATTTTTCTTTCCCAGTTTCGTCCCCCCTCTCCCCACCCAACCCC
>JADBJO010003534.1:92500-107500 GCA_016801955.1 Conus betulinus
TGATCTCCACCATCATGTTACTAATGAATGTGACGGTGTCGAAGGACTGTCAGATGGGGGGTGGGGGTGGGGTGGGTGGCTGGGTAGTGGTGAGCTGAGCCTGTGGGGGAAAGAACTTGACCGCACAGATGATCCACCTCATACAACTGGATGGACAGGGAAAAGAGGGAGTAAGAGTGGAAGGACAGGGTGAAGGAGAAGGTTGTAAGGTGAGTGAAGAGGGAATCTGATGACCAATGGCATCGACGTCTGAAAAAAAAAAAAAAAAAAAAACACTCGTTGAAAATGCACATTTTGCATTGTCTGTTGTAAAAAAAAAAAAACCCAAAAAACGTTGCTTTTCACTGTGTTCATTTGCATTTCAACTTGCAACACTGTAATCTTTTTCAACTTTCTTTGAACACACACACACACACACACACACACACACACACACACACAGAGAGAGAGAGAGAGAGAGAGAGAGAGAGAGAGAGAGAGAGAGAGAGAGAGACTGAGAGTGACACGTTCTGGAAAGACATGTGTCAATACTTCATAATTGCATAGGTCTAAGTTGAATTTTTAATCCTTCATTTGCAAGTATTTTACTCCCCTCAGCAAGATCATCAACACATTCCATACTGCAATTTTCGTGACCGGAAGTAACGTTCCCAAACGCCTGTTGAAACATCCCTGTCCGCAAGTTCACAAAGGACCGTTGAAGCATTGCTGTCACAATTGGCTATCCCTCTTTCCAAGGTTCCTGAAGACGCTCACGACTTCCGGCACCACAAGAGAGTTCTTCAGTTGGACCTGACTGGTCACTCAGGTAACCAACCATGTCCAACAGTCTGTTGTTGTCTGTCTTTCAGCTTGGTCGTCAGTTGGCTGGACTAGTTACTCAGGTAACCAATAATGTCCACCAATCCGTTGTTGTCCGTTTTCAGAATGGTCGTCCGTTGGCTGGACTGGTTACTCAGGTAAACAATAATGTCCACCAGTCTGTTGTTGTCCGTTTTCAGAATGGTCGTCCGTTGGCTGGACTGGTCACTCAGGTAACCAGTAATGTCCACCAGCCTGTTGTTGTCCGTCTTCCAGTATGGTCGTCGGCCCACTGCCTGCACGTAGCCTCGGCCTGCGCGCGAGCCACCGTGTGCGTGCTTCAACGCTTTAAACTTAACAGTTTGGCATCATCCGTGGCGAAAAGTGGCGGACAGACGGTACGCTCCCTCAGTAGGAGGCAGACACAAAGCCAGTCAGACCAACGAGAAGTGGTGACTGAACTCTGACCTTCGTAGGTCCCATCCATGTTACCTATGCTTCCACTGCGCATGGTGTACCCCGACGCATGTACTGATGTAATGCTCAGTCTCCAATGTTAGAAATGTATCTCTCATTAAAATATTTCTGAAAGCGTGTTTTGTGCAGTTTTAATTTCTAAACGACGTGGAATCCATTGACCAAATACGAAAGTCCATGCCAATTCATTCCAGTTAAATTGTAAGATCACCTCCCACCCCACCCACAGTTACGAACAAAATCAGACTTCACTCACAATAAAGTCATCTTTACCGTGTTACCGTTGACACTTTTTTTTAAAAGCTTGTGTTAGATATCCCGATTCGCCATCAGTAGATTCTCAAATTCTTACGCTTCCTTCCCATTGGTCGCCATCAACAGCTCCATTCACCTGTGTGGAACTCAGTGGGCCTCGTTCTCCTGTTGACAATCATTAGGGAGCATCGTTTCGTGCGTTTTTTTTTTTCCTATTTACCATATGTGACCTATGAAGACGAAATACTTTAAAAAATAAATCCCCGTCTTGTTCCCCCGAAGGAGTATGGCTGCTTTAATGGCGGGGATAAAAAGAAAACGGTCATGCATACAAAACTCCACTCCCTTTGTTGGGCAGATGGGATTAATACTTGCCTGTCTATATAAGGAGTGTCCGCAGGAGTATCAGCCTGCGTGCGCAGAAGAAGAAGAGAAGGAGAGAAGAATCCCTGTCTTGGACTGCGTGTTAAATAAGCGTGTTAGATTAGCGTAACTTCGCACTCAGTTTTGTATAATAATTTGAATTTTGGCCTAGTGGTCATCATCAATTGACTTGCAGGTTTCTTATCAGTTTCTGTACTTTATGCCTACAACGTATTGCCGCACAGTACAATATCAAGATTACCGTCTGTGTTGTAAAAGGAACTGAGAGAGAAAGCGTAGTAGTAAGTAGTAAGGGCATACAACAGCTTTAGGCAACACGACACTACGTTTCCATCGCACAGGTCATCTCCAGTTCAGGGCTGGGGAGGCGAAGGGATGAAGTGGGGGGTGGGGGGGGGGGGGGGGGGGGGGTGTGGGGGGGGGGGGGGAAGTAGGGGTGGAGGTGGGGGGGGGGGGGGTAGGGCTTGTTCGTCGAACCAATCAGACCAGGGTATTGCTCTCTCTCTCTCTCTCTCTCTCTCTCTCTGTATGTGCGTGCGTGTGTGTGTGTGTGTGTGTGTGTGTGTGTGTGTGTGTGTGTGTGTGTGTGTGTGTGTGTGTGTGTGTGTGTGAGAGCTTTCTATGCAGATGATGTTTAGGCATATTTAGTGACATGGAGCGTGAACAAACTGTAAGTATGTCCAACATGAACAGCTTAAGTGAACAACAGCCAACGTAACGTCTTATTGAAATTAATTTACAGTCAGCTGCGCGCACGCGCGCACACACACACACACACACGCGCGCGCGCACGCACGCATGCACGCGCGCGCGCACACACACGCACACACATACACACTCGCGCGCGCGCGCACACACACACACGTGCAGATGCGACGGTATTCTCGCGCATTTATGGTACAATTATATCGCGAACATCCAGAAACGGAACCTTGTTTCCTCATCGAGGTGTTCCTAGAAACAGTGCGTTGAAAAGTGATGAAACATCGGACAGGAGACGAGTGGGAAATCGATGCCATGGAAGTGAAAATCCTTCAGAGACAATGGAACGCAGCCTCCGTGTTAAGACGGGACGGCAAGGAAAGAAAAAAAAAACAGAAAAAAAAATAAACTAGGGTCTTAAGGAAAGAAAGGAAAGTTTCAAAAGGAAGAAGCAAAGAACAGATTAAAACTAGAAAAGAGAGAAAGGAATGAAGAAGGTTGGACTGAAAAGAGAACAAGAACAATTAAGAGTATAAATCCCAGAGACAAAACAGAAAGAAAGAAGAAGGAGAAAGAAGAGCAGAAGAACAAAAAATAAAGAAAATAAAAAAAAGAAAAAAGGGAAAAAAAAAAAAGAGCAGAGCAGACGAAGAAAGCAAGGAAAAAAATGGATTCTAAAAATCAGTAACACGAGTCACTGAGTACACTTGGAGGCCGACTCGGCAGGAGAAGACTGACCCAAAGGTGGAAAATAACACGCAGTGTGTCAAAATATAAAAGACAGAAAAAGAGAAAGGGGGGGGAAAAAGCACGAAGTCATTAAAGTCATCACTGACTTGGTCAGACAGGAGTGTCTGCAAATCTGGCAAATAGCGCAAAGGTGTCCAAAAACAAAAACAAACAAATAAAAAATAGAAAGACAAAAAAAAGGAAAAGAGAAAATAGAAAAAAGAGAAAAAAGGACAAAAATAAAAAAAAAAACCTGAAGGATGATAATTGAGTGACTCGTATGGACAAGCATTATTCAAAAGGTGGAAACTTAGGTGTTGCCCAAAACTAAAGACAGAAAAAAGTGAGGGGAAAAAAAATCGTCAACGGGAGGGCAGTGTCAGACTGGACTCAGCACAAGGATGTCCAATAACCAAATGAAAGAGAAAAAAGAAGAAAAAGTACACTAGTAAGTTTCCTAAATAAAGTGGACGAGAGACCAGGTGGGCTGGACAAGAGTGACTATGAAGGTTGAGAGCAGCACGAGTGTACCTCCCGCCCCCCCACCCCCCCTAAACAAAAAAAAAAAAAAAAAGGAAAGAAAGGGAAGGAAAACGAGATCATGACAGCGGGATGGGTGACTAGGTAGGACAAAAAGAAACAGCAATTGCGCAAACGTGGAAAGTATCACAGCTGTTTCAAAACGAACACACACAAACACACGGAAAAAAAAAAGACTGAAAGGACAGAAAGAAAGCTGTTGGCGGTATAGAGTGACAGCGCAGTGTCTCTATTCACACGCCGGACCAGGTGTGCTGCCCTGACTGGATCCACCACTCCCCACTTCCTGCTGGCACTCACCTCGTCCCCGGGTCTGTATCACATCCCGGGGTCCCTGCCCTTAACACCTGCCCCAGACACACACCACTGTCTCCAGGATTTTTCTCTCTTTTCTTTCTTCTTCTTCTTCTTTTTCTTTCTTTCTTCTTCTTCTTCTTCTTCTCCTTCTTCTTCTTCTCCCTCTTCGTCTCTCTCCAACTCTTTTTCTTTTTCACCTTCTTTTTTCTGTTTCTCTTTCTTCTTCAGCTTTGCTCTCTCGTTGTCCTCTTCTTCTTTCCCTCCTCTTTCTTTCAGTTTTCTGCTTCTTCATCTTCTCATTTATTCTTCCTTTGTTTCTTCTTCCTGTTCTTTTCTGTACTCCTTCTCCCTTCCCTCCCCTCACCGTCTGTTCTCCCCATTTTTCTTCTTTTTCTTCACCCCACCCTTTTTTCTCACACATAACCAAACGTGTTACACACGTGCAAAAAGTACAAACTCTTTAGATGGGCATGCAACAACCGCACCTACTTGCGAAAGAAAAGATGAGATTTAAACCCAGGTCTGGAAAAAAAAATCGCACGCATAAAGAAGAAAAAGAAGAAAAGGCGAGGGAGACTGTGTCAGAAATTGTCATGGAATCTGTATCATATCATTGGGGCTTGGGGGAGAATAAAGATCTTTGCCCGTTAGTCTTAGTCCTGGTATAAAGTACCCTAAGAAGTCGAGTATTAGAAGATGCAAAGAACTGGCGAGGTGGGGGTGCTCAGCAAGACACCTGACCATAGTAAGACGCTTGACCACAGCAAGATACTTGACTACAGCAAGACATCTGACCACAGCAAGACACTTGACCACAGCAAGACACTTGACTACAGCAGAGACACTTGACTACAGCAAGACACTTGACTACAGCAAGACACCTGGCTACAGCAAGACACTTGACTACAGCAAGACACTTGACCACAGCAAGACCGCAGCAAGACACCTGACCACAGCAAGACACCTAGCCACAGCAAGACACTTGACCACAGCAAGACCGCAGCAAGACACCTGACCACAGCAAGACACCTAGCCACAGCAAGACACTTGACCACAGCAAGACACCTGACCACAGCAAGACACCTAGCCACAGCAAGACACCTGACCACAGCAAGACACCTAGCCACAGCAAGACACCTGACCACAGCAAGACACCTAGCCACAGCAAGACACCTGACCACAGCAAGACACCTGACCATAGTAAGACACCTGACCACAGCAAGACACTTGACCACAGCAAGACACCTGGCTACAGCAAGACACTTGACCACAGCAAGACACCTGGCTACAGCAAGACACTTGACCACAGCAAGACACCTGACGACAGCAAGACACCTGACCACAGCAAGACACTTGACCACAGCAAGACACTTGACGACAGCAAGACACTGACCACAGCAAGACACTTGACCACAGCAAGACACTGACCACAGCAAGACACCTGACCACAGCAAGACACCTGACCACAGCAAGACACCTGACCACAGCAAGACACTTGACCACAGCAAGACCGCAGCAAGACACTTGACCACAGCAAGACGCTTGACTACAGCAAGCAACACCTGACCACAGCAAGACGCTTGACTACAGCAAGACACCTGACCACAGCAAGACCACAGCAAGACACCTGACCACAGCAAGACACTTGACCACAGCAAGACCGCAGCAAGACACTTGACCACAGCAAGACACCTGACCACAGCAAGACACCTGACCACAGCAAGACACTTGACCACAGCAAGACACCTGACCACAGCAAGACACCTGACCACAGCAAGACACTTGACCACAGCAAGACCGCAGCAAGACACTTGACCACAGCAAGACACCTGACACACAGCAAGACACCTGACCACAGCAAGACACTTGACCACAGCAAGACCACAGCAAGACACTTGACCACAGCAAGACACTTGACCACAGCAAGACACCTGACCACAGCAAGACACTTGACCACAGCAAGACACCTGACCACAGCAAGACACCTGACCACAGCAAGACACTTGACCAGAGCCACTGACAGCAGAAAAAAGCTTTGTGGTCTGTTGGAAACAGGCAGTCGGTGGAGATAGTGAAGAAAGGGGAGAAACGTCGCCAGATTTACGAGTTAGATAGATGACAGTCAACATCCAATGTGGTTTTTGTACTCCCAGGTTTTATAGAACAGGGAGTCCTTTAGAATGGGCACGAAGAAATGCGGTCAGTGTGAATCTGCCTGTCTGTCGATGGTCAAAATGTGTTCCACTCGCTCCAGACAAACCGTCTGGGCCGATCTTTCTGAAAATTTGTAGATATGTTCATTATGGGTCACGAATGATGCCCGATGTTTTATTTTACCAGAATAACCGTTACTAACGGCTATGAATGATAGTTAAAAAAAATCAAGTCCTATTGGGAAAATAACCACCGCACTGTCGTGTTTTTCTTCCATAACTGGAAATTGTCTCCCCTTTTTGTACTGGGAGTACGTTTATTTGCTTTGCATCTTGTTAAATGTTCTCATTCAATGATTTGAAATTTTGCTGACAAACGGATTATACAATGTCGATGCGTCTGTACTCTTTTCTTCTGCTAAGGTTTGAAGAAAGGACATGATGTTTCATCTTTTGTATAGTCGGTTCCTTTTGTTTTTTCTTTTCTTTTCTTTTCCGTCAAGAAAATCTCGCCTCTAACTAGATACAGCGAGTACGTGGGGGAAGACATGAAAACACTGCTGGGAAAATGTAGGTAGAAGTGACAAAACACACGGCTTGTTTATATCGGAGGTGAAGCGGATTTACACGGAAAGAAGCTAAACCAGCGGCTGCGTGCATTACACTCCTTTTTCTGTCCCATCATCTGTGCCATCTCGGTGGCATTGCACTCACGCCGTTTGTTCCGAGCCCTCGTTCACAACCACAGCCCCGGCACCGCCGATCTGCTGGTTTAAACTTGGTGGTCTTTTTCTTCTCTCTCTTTTGTTGACAATCAACTTTTAACATGTGTCGGATTACACGATTTGACGAATTCTGTAAAACTTTCTCCCGATTGGTACCTGAAACTAACGAATAACGTCTGGTGAGAGATGATTGGTACCTGAAACTAACGAATGACGTCTGGTGATAGATGATTGGTACATGAAACTAACGAATGACGTCTGGTGAGAGATGATTGGTACATGAAACTAACGAATGACGTCTGGTGAGAGATGACTGGTACCTGAAAAACTAACGAATGACGTCGGATGAGAGATGATTGCTACCTGAAACTAACGAATGACGTCTGGTGAGAGATGATTGCTACCTGAAACTAACGAATGACGTCTGGTGAGAGATGATTGCTACCTGAAACTAACGAATGACGTCTGGTGAGAGATGATTGCTACCTGAAACTAACGAATGACGTCTGGGTGAGAGATGATTGGTACATGAAACTAACGAATGACGTCTGATGATTGGTACATGAAACTAACGAATGACGTCGAATGAGAGATGACTGGTACATGAAACTAACGAATGACGTCTGATGACAAATGATTGGTACATGAAACTAACGAATGACGTCTGATGACAAATGATTGGTACATGAAACTAACGAATGACGTCTGATGATTGGTACATCAAACTAACGAATTGACGTCGGATGACAGATGACTGGTACATGAAACTAACGAATGACGTCTGATGAGAGATGTGGATGTTGAGGGTGGGAGAGGGGGAGGGAGAGGGGCCGTCGGAATTCGGTACTAGGTGAGGGGGAGGATCAGACGTTGAGAGGCTCCGTTCCGGTTCCTTGCCGAGCGTGGAAACCATTTCAAAGCAAGAAAACGAAGAAAGAAAGGAGGTGGGGGTGGGCGTTTCTATCCTACAGTATAACCAACAACACCACCAGGACAACACCACGACTAAGTGGTTCGTGCAGACAGAATATGCTAGGTATGGATGACGAAAAGAATGGCGAGAGCTGGAAGTGTGTGCGGGGTCGAGAGGTGGAGAGGCATGCACAGTGCGAGGAGGAGCAATTAAAAAAAAAAAAAAAAAAAACAAAAAACGAAAAAAACAAACAAAAAAAAAACCAACGAAGCGAAATGGTTGTCTGAAGACGCAAGAAAATGGTAAGACAAGTGGGAAGCGGAGAGACGTAAGAGCTGGGTGAAGGGGCGGAATGTGGAAGAGGGACCATAGAAGTAATGCTCATGGAGTGTGGAGGAGTCGGAAGGGTTCGGTGGGAAAAGTAGGCGAAGCACAGGGGACATAAGAAGATGGCACATAAATCAGAGAGAGAGAGAGAGAGAGAGAGAGAGGGAAGAAAGACAGAGAGAGAGAGAGAGGGGAGAAAGACAGAGAGAGAGAGACAGAGAGAGAGACAGAGAGAGAGAGAGAGAGAGAGAGAGAGAGAGAGAGAGAGAGAGAGAGAATGTTAAGTCTTGGCCCTCATTAAGGGGTGAGTGGACTTATCTTCTTCCGTTCATTTTAAAAGTTATTAAACATTCATATTCATGTCCGTTAAAATGAGACATTGAAACCATGGTCACGATGCCATTTTTTTTTTTTTTTTTTTTTTTCCATGCCACTGAGAGAGAGAGAGAGAGAGAGAGAGAGAGAGAGAGAGAGAGAGAGAGAGAGAGAGAGAGAGAGAGAGGAGAGAGAGAGATTTTCTTTTTCAGAGAGAGAGAGAGAATCGATTGAGATTTTTTTTTTTTAAATGACAAAGAAAAGTAAATGCTTTCAGATCCAGTCTCTGTTTCAGCTTTTTGGCTATATCCCCATTACCCGTGTAAAATAAGACACTCTACTGACGAAGCCTTCCGATTTATTCGCGGAGATTCCTTCCGTCAAACAGATGACCTTCTACGGGGGTAAAGTGCTGCGGACATTGCCCGCGTTTTCCATCGACCATCCCCTTAATCTGTGACACGAACCAGATACACGTGGCTTTACGTCCTGTGTGTTTCAGAGTCGATAACTTTGGAAAGAAATTTCGCGATCTTCGTACCTCCAAAAAGGAAACAACCCTGTGACTGAGAGACATTCCTCGCGGCCTGTTTGAACTCCACCCGTCAAAAGAGGGTGTGGGGAATAAGTGTGTCGGAATACGGGGGAAAGGACGAGTCTAGCAATAAAAAAAAAGAATTATTAGATGATAGATGGACAGCTTAACCGAAGGTCTAGGCCGCTGTAACGTTCCATGATCACTCCACGCCCTAAATCACTCCTCGGTGGCACACATATACCAACAGTACAAGATTGGCGAGTCTGCGATGTGCCCATGCAGAGAGGCCGAAATGGACAGCGAGCACACACTACAGGCCTGTCACCTCCATGCTACTGCTAGGCCAGGCAGGACACATGGCCGGAGCCAGTGGCTCTGAGGGCCCAGCTTTACGGGGACCTGGCGGACCTTCGAAAGACAGCCAACTTCGTGCGGGCAACCGGCGTCACCATCTGAGTGTTAGAGGAGAAAAAAAATCCTCGACGGGCGAAAAATGGTTAGTGTCCAAACTCATGCATGCCCCCCCCCCCCCCCCCCCCCCACACACACACACACACACACTCCCTCGCCCGTTCCCCCACCCCCGCCTCCTCCTTTCCCCGGCAGCGAATCCGAGCCTATCTCCCCCCTTTTACAAAGGGGAGAGCGGAGGCGGATGGGGGGGGGGGGGGGGGGGGGGGGAGGGGGGTCATCTCTCCACTCTACCCCATGAACGCACAGCACATTAGTTGGGCACCATAAAGGCCAGTTTTGAAAAGATGGGCGCCAGTGTGGATTCGAACTCTACATGTGGCTGCAAACTCTGTGCTGAAACCATCGAGCCACTCTGACTCACATCATTTGATATTCTGAAGTTTTTTTTTCCTTGTTTTTAACCAAAAGAACGCCATTCACAACAGTTAGTCCCCATTTCCCTATCTGCCTATCTGTCGGTCTCTCTTTTCCTCCCTATCTCCTCTGTGTGTGTGTGTGTGTGTGTGTGTGTGTGTGTGTGTGTGTGTGTGTGTGTGTCACACTCTCTCTCAATCACAGAATGTTTCTCTCATGATACATGTTCTTTTCTGTGGTTCTCTGTCACTCTCTCTCTCTCTCTTTCTCTCTCTCTCTCACCTACACACACACACACACACACACACACACACACACACACACACACACATACACACACACAAATATGAGCATTTTCGAAAGAGTTTACAACTCGTAGTCTCATGGAGAAAAGTCTTAAGTCCAGTCTCTTTATTTCAAATACGCTCTCTCTGTGTCTTTGTCTCTGTCTCTCTATCTCTCTCTCTCTCTCTCTCTCTCTCTCACACACACACACACACACACACGCGCGCACGCACACACACACACACACACACACACACACACACACACACACACACACACACACACACACACACACACAATCTCTCTTTCTTGATATTTGATTTTTTATGATCTCCGATCACCTAGTTTTTCCATATCATCTTAAATGTGGGGTCTCCATTCTCTCTCTCTCCTCCTTCTCATGCTTGGTTTTCTTTCACAAATGCAAGAACGACACACATTCTGTTTGTGAAAGATACTTAAATACATTAATACACACAGTAAAGGGCCTAGCGCAGCTTTGGTGGTATTCTTTTTAAACTTTACTAAAACATGTTCACCATACGAAGTCTGTAAGTTTTAGTTCTGATGGACAATAGCATGCTAATTTCAATGATTTGTCGTTTGTGAAAAAGTGTCTGAACTTATGAGTGTATAAACGTTTGGCATGCTGACACAATCATACTCTTATGTTCAATGATTGTAACAAAAACTTTCAAAACAACAGATAAAGTCAAAATTACAAAATCATTCCGTAGACATATCAAAGTGTTTCAAACAGGTCGTGTAATACATATTTTATAACAAGGTAGGCATAACAAATGCCGAAAAGGTTTCTATCGTTACCATGCTGTGCATCAATGTATATCAGGACCAAAGCGTGTCTGTGTGCGTAGTATTCATACCCTATCTTCATATTCAAACCATGTGTATATGTAATGTGCACGTGAAATTTGTTCTGTGTGCACTGTTGTAGATACGTATAGCTTTATTTCCCTCTATTCCACCCCCTTCCTGACACCTCGCCCCACCCACCACCTCCACTACCCTTCCTTCCCCTTTCTGATCATCCACCCACCACCTCCCACCGCCCTTCCTTTCCCCTTTCTGATCATCTTGTCTCGCCCCTCACACTGACGAACAGCAGTCTACTGTATACTGACGTCTTTAGCTTTGTCGCTGTACCGGTCATACTGTGACTTATGCCTTAATGTAGTAGTTGCTGTACTGTTTAGATTGTTTACTTACCTTTTCTTGTTGTTTTCCTTTTCTTTTAAATTGAGAGCAATGTGTTAAAACATTTTGAAAAGCTTTTTTTGTGCTTCTATTTTTCCCTCATCAGAAAAAAAAGTTCATTCCCTCACCTGGTTTTGCACGGCAGTAGGCCTACACAATGTTATCCAATGTCTATTTAGTTCTTCTTTTTTGAGAAAACGATGGCCCACGCATAAATAAAATAACTGAATCTGACCATATGTCTATATTTTTTGTCTTTCTGTTTGTGTGTAATGGGGTCAAGGGAGGACGGGAAAGTGTGGAGGGAGGGGGCGAATACACCGGAGAAGGGGAAAGAGGGGTGTGTGTGTGTGGGGGGGGGGGGGGAGATAGGAGGCGGCGGCGTGTGCGCACGTGCGTGCTTTCGCACGTGTGTCACGATAATGGATTTTGAAATTCATCCTCCTCCTCCTCTATCTCCGCATCGACCAGAACCTCCTGGCTGCTAACCCCCCCCCCCCCCCCCCACCCCCTCTCCCTTCACACGTCAGTACCACTCCTACCCCCCCCCCCCCCCCCCTTTTCCCACCTCTCCCTCCAACAACTCGCTGTTTCCCTTCAACGTACTGCACCCGACGCCACCCCCCCCCCCCCCCCCCTTACCCTTCAGACCCACCACCGCCCCCACTCCACCTAACCAACGATTAATGACTTTCCGGCCAAGAACAACACCGGCGGTTGACAACCGGAAGCAAAACCCTTCTCTGTTTTTTCTTTTTTTTTTTAACATGTTTTTTTGTTTGGTTTGTGTGGTGTGTGGTTGTTTTTTGCAGGCTTTTTTTTTTCACTCTAAGCCCTGAGGGGCAGGCCACTGGGACAGCGAAGTGTCTCGGGACCATAAATCACGGCACACCCCCCCCCCCCCCCCCCCCCCCCCCCCCCCCCCCCCCACCCCCGCGTCCTCCTCCCCTTGTTCTCCCCTTCCCCCACATCCCCCAAACCCAGCCCGGACATTTTCCTCTCGTGCTCAGTCAAGCGAACGCAGCGAGACCCGTGGCTTGCAGTCCCGGCGAAAACCAAACAACTTTCACACACACACACACACACACACACACACACACACACACACACACACTAAATCAATAAAAACAATGGGGAAAAGTTACATGAGAACAAACTTTGTTGATAATGTAGTGTGGATAAAAACAAAACGCGAAAAAATAGCAAAATTACGAAAATACGCGCTCGCGCGAGCCGCACTCATGCACGTACACGCACGCACGCACGCACACGCACACATACACACACACACACACACACACACACACACACACACACACACACACACACACACACACACACACACACACACACACACACACACACACACACACACACACACACACACACACACACACACACACACCACACACACACACACACACACACACGCGTACACACACACGCACACACACACACGCACACACACACAACACGCACACACAACACACACACACACACACACACACCAGACACACACACACACACACACGATTGCCGTCTAATAACTGGCAGGCAACCAGACACCTCAAAATGAAATCCAATCTGAAGAAGTCCGTATCTCCCCTCCCCATTCCCGCTTAGCTCTTCTCCCTGGCCCCTCCCGTCCCCTCTCCTCTCCCTCCTGTCTGCCATCCACCTCCCCCCCCCCCTGTCCCCTCTCCTCTCCCTCCTTTCTGCCCCCCCCCTCCCCAACCCCCCTGTCCCAGCCCCTCTTTCAACTCTATCTTCCTTCGTAACCCCGTCCCTAAAAAAATCAATGTGTGTGTGTGTGTGTGTGTGTGTGTGTGTGTGTGTGTGTGTGTGTGTGTGTGTGTGTGCGTGTGCGTGCGTGCGTGAGTGTGCGCGCGCGCACGCGCGCGTGTCTGTGTATGTGTGCGCGCGCGTGTGTATGTATGTGTGGTGTGTGTGTGTGTGTGTGTGTGTGTGTGTGTGTGTGTGTGTGTGTGTGCGCGCGCGTGCGTTCATGCGCGCGCGCGCGCGCGCGCGCGCGCGTGTGTGTGTGTGTGTGTGTGTGTGTGCGCGCGCGCTCGCTCGTGTATGTGTGTATATGTGTGCATGTGTATGTGTGCGCGTGTGTGTGTGCGTGCTTACGTGCGTTAGTTCGTTCGTGTGTGTGTGTGTGTGTGTGTGTGTGTGTGTGTGTGTGTGTGTGTGTGTGTGTGTGTGTGTGTGTTGCGAATATCAGCATTACCTGCACGTTTGTAAACAGACGCTTGGACATTAATTTCGGATATACACACATGTAAATCTGGTTATGATAAATCTGAACTGTTTACCAATATTCAGTGAAGACGCTTCTTTACAATGTGTGAAATGCTAAGAGTTCTGTACACATCAAACCTCTCGCTTGACTGAACATGACATCCCGCTCTTGCGGACGTCAGTCTTTGATCAAACGTTCCGACAAACATGTTTACCTTGCCTAGTCCCTGGGGCCCACAGTATCCGAACCAAAGCTGACACTGATATAATCTAATATTAATATCCAGTTAAGATTTACGCCGCTGTCCACATCACATATCCTATCATACACTTGACGTGGTAATCATCGCTGTTCATTTTTAAGAATTTAAGCAAAGCACGGTCACACCTAATCGCAATATGTATGTATATGTTGGATATCTGTTTGTGTCTCGTCCCGTCAATCACATCATTTGTTCTTACTTCTTTTCCCCCAGAGTGTCTTCAGTCCCTATGAAAGAAACGACTCATCACGCACAGCAACTTTTCTGTCCACGTTCCGTGTTTACTGCGCGCCAGTCTACAGCACGGCGGCATACAGCGCGCGGCAGCGTACAGCTCAACGGCTTACTGCGCAACGGCTTCTTACACGATATCCCCCTGCGCAATGGACTAATGTGCGATGGCCTACTGCCAGACGGCCCACAGCGTGACGGCCCACAGCGCAACGGCTGCAACACGACGGCCTGCTGTGCGACTGTCCATTGCGCGACGTCTACAGCGCGATGGCCTACTGCGCGTCAGCCAACGGTGCGACAGCCAACCGACGTACAGCTCTCTCTCTCTCTCTCTCTCGTACAGTTCTCTCTCTCTCTCTCTCTTACAGTTCTCTTTCCTCTCCTCCCTCTCTCTCTCTCTCTCTCTCTCTCTCACACACACACACACACACACACACACAAAATCGCGCCCGTGCGCGCGTGCATGCACAAAGGCACGCACACACACGTATACTGACTGACTGAAACCAATTTATTGTCAGATTAACTCAAAGTTGTACTGACAAAATACAACCCATAGCACAGTATGGTTCAGAGTTGTGGGGGTGTATGTAAATGATCAATACGGAAGTATGTGAAAGTCGTGTGTGTGTACACACGTATACACACACACGACTTTCACATACTTCCGTATTGATCATTTACATACACGCACGCACACACGCACACACACACACACACACACACACACACACACACACACACACACACACACACACACATATTATAACAACTG
>JADBJO010003534.1:117500-132500 GCA_016801955.1 Conus betulinus
CTTGACCCGTCTGTGTGCTGTCACCTTGAACCTGGCCACAATGCCATCTCCGTCGCCCTGCTTTCACCTCTTATGACCTCATAAAGCTTTGACCTGAACTGGCCTACAACGTGACTTCAATCGCGTTCACTTCGACTTCTATCACCTAACAGTACGGTCTTCACCCTGCCCTCTCTGCGACCCGGTCCCTCATCTTAACCTTTCTAATCAAACAGGCCCTCGTTTTGAAAGTCACGCACACATGAGACCCTCGTCGCTTCACCTTGACCTATAACATGACCTTGAACCCCCACACTTGTCAAATATATCCTTACCTTGAACTTGCCTACAATGCGACCTTCGTCCGAGTCGTCCGTGCCGGTGTTCTTGCCCCGGTAGAGCGAGAAGGTGTGCAGCCAGTCGGTGAATCCCTCGTACTCGCTCTGACTCTCCAGCTCGTTTGGAAACACCTGTGCCAACATTGATGGAGGAGCATGATGATATAGCTCATTCGACCAGGTCACAATGGCTCGGAAATGTTCAGGGTTTGCAAACTGCCCCGGTGGGACTTCGTTCTTATCTTCATATGTGCGATTTAGCCTTTCCTGCTTCCCCACCCCCCCACCCCCACTCCCATCCTCCGCTCGTCTCACGCCTGTAATTTCAAACTGATTTCTGTTTTCAGATTAATGGATCTCTTCTCGTAATCCTTGTCCGTTAACCAAAAATGACACTTGTAAACAGGTGTTAAAAAAAAAGCGAGAAAAAGAAATCGCCCATACACAGGTATCAACACATGTAAAGAAAGGCAGAAACCTTAAAAATGCGATATGCTCTGCCTCATGAGAAAATGATCTTGGGTGTAAAGCATTGCTCCGTTCTACCCATTTTACTGACATATACTTCACTTTGCTCCGTTCTACCCATTTTACTTGACATATACTTTCACTCACTGACGCAGTCAATACTATGTGTCATGTAGAAAAGCAGGGTTTGTTAGCCGTGTGGGTAATGAGAGAGTGGGGGAGATAATAATGATATGAATGAGGGAGGTGGTGATGGAGGGGGCAGGAATCGATGAGTGTGCAGCGGGGGAAGGAGGAGGAGTGCAGTGAATGGGAGAAGAGAATGTCTCCATACATACACTGATAACTCTCCTATACTTCATTTTTTCCCCTCATGATGATAGATGTTCTTTCATACAGCATGCGAATGTTCAGCCACATCAGATTCGTGTTATCTGTATTTTGATGTGTATCTGTGATACTGTGCATTAATGAAGAGAAAAAAAGCCTCTTGTGCTGGGAGAGTAAAGGGGAAAAGTAGAAAAAAAAAAAAAAGATCCAGGAAAAGAGCAAAAGTTTTGAACCATATGGTTTTTCAAAATGAAAGAATTCATAAAACACACCCCACAATCATTATGACATACATACATACAAGAAAAAAGTTCAAAAGGAAGAGAGATGTCGGGAAATGCACCCCCCCCCCCCCCCCCCCCCCCCCCCCCCCCTCTCCATCCTTTACTTTCAGTATTGAGTTCTCACAGAGAGAGGCAATGTCCGAAAGAATGTCAAAACTCGTCGTGGATACTGACTGATGGCCATGGAAAGGAGAATATATCTGAACTGTTGTTGAAACCTCTCCGAGTCAAAGTACTAAGTCTGTCTGCGGATGATGCACGGCTGAGCTTTCCAAAACAGTTTTTCTGTCTGAGCCCAAATTATCGTTGGCCAACAGAAGGAAAGCTAACGAATAACATAGACTGGAGGGAGGGAAGAAGGTAGGGCCTTCTGTGACCATTGTTTCACCTTGTTGGTCTGGACTGTGATTATCATAGTAAAAGCTCGGCAGGGGTGGCAGACACAGTGGGTAAATCAACACAGTTCGAAAAACTCTAGGGAGAGCTTGACAGCAGAAGGTCTTCAGAGAAGAAACCCCCCACAGACAGGTGATCATAATCAGTTGCTTCAATGAACCTGAGTGGAGAACAATATCCGGTCTCATGCCACTCTTCCTGATGATCGCTGGATGGTATCAATCTCTGGAAGTTATACTGTGTATTCCCAGTCGTCTGCTCCATCCTGTAAACCCTGGTTCCATGCTCTTGATATCACTGCTGTTCCAGACCATGGTTTGTGACCTCCTGCCGTGTAGGACGTTATCGCTGGAGCGCCTGGTGGCATAGACCTTCCTCCAGCAGAGTTAACCGCATGTGCCATCTCCTTGAGCATTTGGTTGTGCCTCAGAGAATGCCAGAGACGCCTGGGACGCCTCCTTTCTGTACTGACAAATCCAGGTATTCCTGTCAGATATTTAGTCAGCCTGCTGCCATGACAGAGTTTTTCCCCTCAGAAGTGATATCGGTCCAAACTGGTTGATGTCACGTGAGGTTTGCTCTTTGGGAATGGGAATGTACACGCCATCAGCTATCATCCATTAATCGCTGATCTTCAAATTCCTCCGTGCTGATTTGGTCATTTTATTGAGCCACTTCAGGACGTTGGGACATTTCTTATACAGCAGATGTGGTGTGCCATTCGGCCCAAGCGAAGATTTGGCTCTGGCTTTCTTAACCATTCTTTATCTCATCCAGTGTTGGTGGTTGTGTCACTGAACTTTTTCTCTGGCGCTGCAGGCTGCACCAAGCCCTGATTTCCAGTGGCGCTTCTCTCTGAGGGTCGGCATATGTGTTTCCTGAGATGCTGCTCAAGAGTTTCTTTGTCCGCTGTGAGCGTCCCAGACTTTGGCTGCCCGAATAGTTTCCTGGCAAACTGGAAGGGGTCTCTGAAGAAACAATCTCGGGGTTTTCTTCGTTTTTTGTTCTTCTCCTTCTTGCTGATCTGCTTTGCTGAGGGCACTGTGTTGCCCTTTCAGGTCTTCCCAGAGCTTCTCCAACCCTTTCTTCTCAGCTTCAGAGGCAGCCTTCATCTGTTTTTTTGAGATTATTCTATTTCTTTCGGATGTTATCCATCTCTCGCTTGCGTCTGGATTTTTGAGGTGATCTCAGTTCTGGTTGTTTCACTCCGTAGGAGTTCATACACTTTCCGTATACATCGTCTCCTAATGTAGCTTGTTTTTGCTCTAGTGTGCTTCTTCCCATCAACGCATCCAGTCTCTGGACTTTTTTTCATCTAATTTCTCCCATTCCACTTTCGCACTTGCAGGCAGCAAGATGAGTTTCTGGCGTCTGGCATCGAGAGCCTGTACAAAGTGGATGTCCCTGGCACTGTGGTTTGAATCATGGCCTTGGTTTTTTCCGACATCTTACTGCAGGGGCGATCGCTGCAGTTCATTCACCAGAGTCTTCATACAGCCATTTTTCGTTCTGTGGATCTTCGTGCTGCGCTCAGTAGAGAACTTCCTTCCATAGACACACATGGAATTCCACTTGTTCACGACTCATAGCCCATTGTGTTTTTCCGGTCGTGATCAGGTTGGCGCCGATGGATGCATCATTCTCTCCCCCATTCGGTGAATCCTGGGAGCATCTTTCGTTTTTGGTACTAGTGGTAAGTTTGACAAGAGCAAGGTCACAGCCAGCCCACGGAGCCCATTAGTCTGGTCTTTCCCAGTGTCATCCAGTCTATCCCGGACATCCTCCGGACTATTCCCGGAAGTCAATGGTCTATCCATGCATCAGAAGGAAGAGTAGGGAGACAGCAGAAGCTCTTCAGACAAGTGTTTCGGCCACGAACTCCATACACTCTAGGGGGGCCGGGCCGCATCCAGGTCATGACTTCCATATGCCCTTCTCCTGCCAACATTTTTCCATGCCGCTGCCGGAATTCGAACCCGCAACGTTGGGATGGGGTGCGCGTCTCAAGGCGTGTTTTTTTTTTTTTTTTTTTTTTTTTAAAGACGAATGTCTTACCCCACGGTTAACGTGACACCTGTTCTAAGTTGGGAAATTTAAGCCTTATGGAGTTCACGTTTGTTCCTCCTTGACCGGACCCAGCTGGATCTCTTTTCGGCTGCCTCTGTCATTGCCTTCAGGGTTCTGGCTCTTCTTCTTACCTGAAATCCCCGAATTGTTCCATGAAGTCATAGGCTGAGGAGCCTACAGATCCCCTTGCTTCAACTTCTAAGGGCGAAGATCCGGCCTGGAAGCCGGGTTCCGTCAAACTGCACGTTAGATACTTCTCAGTCTTGTAGAGGTGCGCTTGCTCCATTCTGCTTTCGTATGGCACTGCGAGTTTGATCAGAATCATTTGTTTTGATGAACCTGAGTGGAGAACAATATCTGGTTCCATGCCATTGGGTCAACAGAAGGAAACAGATAGACTGACAAAGGTAGACAGCCAGAGAATAACAGAACGGAAAAGTTGTATAGTTTTTATGATCATAGCCCAGCCGATCACGCAGGACCGTCAAACTCGTGTGCGAGAAGATAAAAGCTCACATCCTGGAAAAAGTTAACAACCTGAACAAAAACTCACATCCTGAAAGAGAAGCAAACAAAAATAATAAATTCACTGACACGGAAGTAAACTATGGACATCCCTACGGCAACCAAGACGAGGCCATGCTAGAAGCGCCTGGCATTCCGCTTCATTTACAAGTTCCAGATCTGACCAAAAGGCGTAAACGGTTGATGAAAGACACTGAAATGAAACAGAAGGAATATAAAATGCAACGAGGACAAGCAGAATCAGCAGAATAACAGACTCGTGTCCGCCCAGAACAGCATGTGAAAATGTCACCATCCAGCTGCCAGATAACGATGAAAAAAAAAAAAGGGCTGGCATGTCATCAACTGTGATGAGAAAGCTTAAAAGAGTTTGCAGGACAGACACAAGAATGGTCCTGAAACGCAGAAGACCAAGAGACGTCAAAAAAAAAAAAAAAAAAAAAAATTTCTTTGGAAATAAGGCAGAATGAATGAGAGTGACAGACAAGTGGAAGTCACCAACGCAGAGCTTCTTGATGGCTGGGGGAGCTATTTGTACTAAAACAGACCTGACATCCCCCGGAGAGGAGACGAGAGAGAGAGAGAGAGAGAGAGAGAGAGAGAGAGAGAGAGAGAGAGAGACAGTCAGTCAGTCAGTTACAGAGAGACAGAGAGAGAGGGAGATGGGGGGGGGGGGGGGGGGGGGGGGGGAGAGAGAGAGAGAGAGAGAGAGAGACAGACAGACAGACAGACAGACAGACACAGACTGACAATCAGTCAGTTACAGAGAGACAGAGAGAGGGGGGGGGGGGGGGGGGGGGGGGGGGGGGGGGGGGGACTAAAAAAAACTCAAACTCAAACTGGTTTAATGTTTAGGCACATGGAGCCCATAAACGGTAGACTATCGATTTCGATAATGTCACTGTGCAGATGACCTTCTCCCATGGGCACGAGTGTGGCTGGAGAGACCGATTCTCGAGGCACACACCCGTGGGCAGTAGGGGCAATTGAACGTGGCTAATGTGGGAAGGGAGGACACCGAGGCCTTGCGTTTTTCTTTTGCAGTAGTCATGTGGTTGCGGCGGTTGTCTTCAAATTCTTCCTGGGCCTTCCTGGTTAGACTTCGCCATACTGCTCTGTCTTGGGCACAAACCTCTAGGTCTTTTGCAGGCGTGTAGCTGTGCTTCAGATTGTCTTTTACACAGTCTTTGAAGCGCTTTCTGGGGCGGCCTCTGGGTCTCTGGCCCTGCCTCAGTTCTCCGTAGAGCAACTGCCGAGGCAGTCTGTGAGGCTCCATACGGATGACATGTCCAGTCCAGCGAAGCTGGGCCTTCACTATCATGGCTTCGATGCTGAGCAGACCGGCTCTGTCCAGGACTTCGAGGTTGGTCACTCGGTCTTGCCACTTGATGCCCAATCGCTCGTAGTGATCTCGTGTGGAAGCGTTCAAGCTGTTTCGTGTGTTTCCGGTACAGCGTCCAGGATTCACAGCCATAAAGGAGACTAGTGAGAACAACAGCTTTGTAGACCTTGATCTTTGTGTGAGCTTGATGCTTTTGTGGGTCATCACACGAGTACGTAGGCGGCCAAGAGCTTGGCTAGCTTTGCTGATCCTGGCAGAGATTTCTCTGTCAAGAGAGCCATCACTGGAAATGACGCTCCCGAGGTACTTGAAGTGTTCGACAGTTTTCAGAGTGGTGCCTCCGATGGTGATGGTGGGGGGAGGTTGCACTGTTAGGCCTGGGGAGGGTTGGTAGAGCACTTCCGTTTTTCCAAGGCTGATTGTGAGGCCAAAAAGCCGAGAGGCTTCCGCAAACTTGCTGACAATGGACTGGAGATCCGCTTCTGTGTGTGCCATCAGGGCACAGTCGTCGGCAAACAGTGCGTCAGTCACAAGTCTCTCGACTGTTCGGGTCTTGGCGCTCAGCCGACGAAGGTCAAACAGAGAGCCGTCCAGTCTGTACTTGATGTAGATGCCTCTGTCGAGATCTCCGAGGGCATGGTTCAGCACGCACGTGAAGAACAGGTTGAACAGGACCGGAGCAAGGACACAGCCCTGCTTGACGCCGTTCGAGATTTCAAAGGGAGCAGAACTGTCACCCCCAACAAGCACAAGGCCAACCATGTCGTCGTGGAATAGGCGGATGATTTTTGTGAATTTCCTCGGACAGCCAAGCTGGAGAGAGTATGACCCACAGCGCCTCCCTGTTCACCGTGTCGAAGGCTTTTGTTAAGTCGATGAAGACAGCGTAGAGGTCCATCCGCTGCTCAATACACTTTTCTTGGACCTGTCTCACCGAGAAGACCATGTCGATGGTGCTGCGGCCTGGTCTGAAGCCAGACTGTGACTCCGGCAGTGACGGTTCTGACACAGCGCTGATCAGGCGGTTTAAGATGACTCTTGCAAGGATTTTCCCAGCGACTGAGAGGAGGGAGATGCCTCGGTAGTTACCACAGTCAGACTTGCTGCCTTGTTTTTATTCAGGGAGACAACAGTGGCATCTCGAAAGTCATGTGGCATGGTTTCTTCCCCCCAACGCTGCAGAGTATGTCGTGGAGAGTGTCCAGGGCCATTGGACCGGCTGCCTTGTACATCTCGGCTGGGATGCTGTCCATGCCTGGTGCCTTACCACTGCTCGTCTGCTTCACTGCCTTAGTGATTTCCTCGAGGCTGGGTAGGAGGTCAAGCTCTTCCAGGGCCGGCTTCTCCGGGATAGCGTTCAAGGCTGAAGAGTCGACTGTGGACGGTCTGTTGAGTAAGGTGGAGAAATGTTCCCTCCAGCGTTGTGTGATGCTGTCCTTGTCTTTCAGCAGGGTCTTGCCATCTGCAGACAGGAGTGGGGTGGTGCTGGGTCTCTGTGGTCCGTAGACAGCCTTGAGCGAGTTGAAGAACTCTTTGGAGTAATTCAGCTCGGCATATCGTTGAAACCTCATCAGCTTTCCTGTCCCACCAGCTGTCTTGCATTGTGCGCAGTTCTCTCTGGGCTTTGCTCTGGAGGTGCTTGAAGCGATCCTTCTTGGAGATGGAGGATAGATCGTTCTGCCAGTTGATATAGGCAGTGTTTCTCTTCTAAGAGTTTGTTGATGTCGTCATTGTTTTCATCAAACCAGTCCTGTGGGACATGCTTCTTGAGGCCTAGAGTGGCTTTGGCTGACTCTGTCACCGTTTGTTTTGACTGGTTCCATTGTTCTGTTGGGTCTCCAGTCAGCGGTCCCTGAGCAGTCAGAGTCTCATCTAGGTGAGTTTGGAATTTCTCTTTTACGAGAGGGTTCTGCAGTTTTGAGATATTGAATTTTGATCGAGCAGCCTTGGGCTTCCTGCGTTGGACTCTGGCTATGTGAAAATTGAAGACAGCCCTCACTAAACGGTGGTCTGTCCAACACTCAGCTCCTCGCATGGCTCTGGTAATCATCACGTCCCGTGTATCCTGCCGTCGAACAATGACATAGTCTATAAGATGCCACTGCTTGGACCTTGGATGCATCCACGTGGTTTTGTGTTTGTTGGCCAGTCTGAAGAGGGTGTTGGTGATGGTGAGACGTTCTCAGCACACACAGTCAGGAGCAGTAGCCCGTTGCTGTTCATCTTGCCGACTCCCTGGGAACCCAGAACTCCCTCCCAGCTCTGGTGATCTGTCCCCACTCTTGCGTTGAAGTCCCCTAAAACTACTAGCTTGTCGCTTGCAGGAGTTGACTTCACAAGAGTGTCCAAGGTTTCATAAAATCTCTCCTTGTCTTCCTCACAGCTTGTGAGTGTGGGGGCGTAGGCACTGATGATGGTGACATGCCTGGAGCGACCGACGGGGAAGCGCAGTTTTATCAGTCGTTCGTTGATGCCGGTGGGGAGATCAGGGAGTTGGTGTTGCAGAGTGTTGCGGATGGCAAATCCAACTCCATGCTGTCTGTCGTCATCTTCTGCTTTTCCCTTCCAGTAGAAAGTGTAGCCTCCCTCTGGTTCACAGATTGCTCCCTCCCCAGCAAAGCGAGTCTCGCTGAGCGCAGCGATGTCATTCTGTATCGCGCCAGCTCTTTGGCTACAAGACCAGTTCTTCTGTGAGGCCGTGTTGTGTCCTCTCTATCCAGCAATGTGCGCACGTTCCATGCACCGATAATGAGTCTTTTTCTTCCTCTTTTTTCTTTTCGACCGCAAAAAGGGTTAACTGCCAGCTGCGGCATGCTGGCCAGTTAGTTATAGGGCAGGCAATTTTTAGGACACCTTTTCTAGTCCCTTCCTTTACTAGGGTGAGCAGTGCTGTCCTGAAAAGGGCTGCTCAGACACCTGGGATGCTACCGAACTCCACTGCTGCCCCGGGGTACAATGGAGAGCGACCATCTGTCCCAGGCCGCCTACGTGTAGGCTTGGAACTACGACTGCCAGTAGTAACCGCTACCTGTCGCTTCGTCCCGCCCCCATCGCCGCAGGACTTTCAGAGTCAGAAGAGGGAAGTATGAGGGGATTGGTTTGGGGAAAGAAAGGGGGATCTGCACAAAAACCTGTGCGTGAGTTGGTTTTTGGTGGGGAAGCTGTTGCACTGGAACAACCCCACCCTCTCGGCCGCAGAAGCCAGAGTCCAGTGGCACAAAGAATTGTTACGACTGGGGGCCTCCTTGGCTGCAGTGGATGGCCAGGTCTTCTTCCGTGCTCTGACGTGCCCTTCACACTCCACAGTGCGTTGTTGAAACCGCCCTCCAAGCCGTTGAATCAATCACGTGATTTCCTCCGCCTTGTCCGCCGGAAAACAACTTCACATGCTAGGGTGAGCAAGTCCTAAAATCACCGAGGGTTTGAAACCCGTCGGCTACCCTCATCAGGTTCAGCCAGCCTGCCAAAGCTGTTGCCCGGGGTGTGGCTGTATCACCTTGTTTAATACCAGCCAGTCAGGCACTGATCAGTGATCTTCTTAGTTTTAAATGCATAAAAAATAAACTTTTGCAAATTGGATTATAACATCGTCACATTCAGACTTAAGGATAGAAAGCTTTTTGAATTTTAAAAGATCTAGATTAATTCTGGTTAGCAAATTATGTCTGAGATTATCATATGCAGGACAGAAGAAAAGAAAATGCATTTCGTCTTCAAGGGAATGTGCACATAATGGACACGATAGTAAACGGGTATCTGAAGTATATCTATATCTGTTGCTTTTCAACTCTGTTACGCCAAGCCTAAATCGTATAAACATATTGCGGACATATCTCGAAATTATTAGATCAAAATACTTTTCTGGTCCTAGAGCACTTTTCAAAAGAGCTGTATAGATTGTATCGTGGTCTTGTTTCAATTTTTTCTGACCATTGTTGCAAAAAGAAATCGATTTGTCTTTCTTTGAATTCACTTAGAAAAGCTTTAGGATTACCTACTCCTTGAGAGAACCATACATAGGCAAAACCAGATGTACAAAGAATGTTTTTTACATGGGTAACCCATGTGGTTTCCCCTCTTTCATCGAGTGATCTCAATATATAATATGCCACGCTTGCAAATCTGTCATTCGGTAAAGTGCATAACCTTAACCAGAAGGCTATGCATCTCACTTTAGCTAGGCCAAGTAAGGTATAGCGGTTCAATTCTCCATAGACAAAAAAATGGGTGTATGTAGACATACATTTAAAAAACGCTTACACGCAAAAAGATGGACCTTTTCTATTTGATTAAATTCAAGAATACCCCAAATCCCAGCGGCGTATAACAACAACATAGGAACGACTCTAGTATCGAATAAGTTTGAAGAACACCTTTGGAGATGAACATCCAAGTCTCCACATTGTTCTAGATATTTCAACAACACACCTTTTAGCTTTAGTAATTAAGTTTTCAGTGGCAATATTTAAACTCAAGCGAGTAGTACATTCCAGACCAAGATATCTATAAGAGTTAACAACTTCCATTTTTCGTCACCGTAATACCACTGCTCATTTTTTGAAAGGTGGCCACCGTTTCGGAAAACTATGATTTTTGACTTATCTAAGTTTACTGTCAAACCAAACCTACCGGCAATGTGATGCAGATTGTTAAGTTGGTGCTGTAAACCTAGAGGCAAAAATGATAGAAGAGCGATATCATCTGCAAACATTAACAGAAATAATTCGGTAGCGCCAGGATTAAGCTGAATTCCATGAGTACCTTTGTCAATGACATAGACCGCTAACTCGTTTATTAAGAAGGAAAATAATGTAGGTGAAGCTAAGCAACCTTGCTTCAATCTTTGAAAACACTCAAAATACTCAGTAAAACCTGCTGAGGAGCGTATACAGTACTGTACAGATTGATACATTGCTTTTAAGGCCTGTAAAAGTTTTCCTTTGACGCCTAACTTTACCAAAACATTCCATAATACACCTCTTTTGACCGTGTCAAAGGCCTTTTGAAAATCGACAAAGGATACAGTTTTTTCTTTTGCACAAGATATCGTTGGACAATAGCAAACAATGTAAATATGTGATCAGTAGTTCTATAGTCTTTACGGAAACCTGCTTGACACTCCAGTATTACATGATTGTTTTCAGCCCAGTTAGTTAAACGCGAGTTTAGAATATGCGTATACAACTTACTGATGCAACTTAAAAGAGTTATTCCACGATAGTTCCCTGGGTTTTCACGATCGCCTTTTTTAAATAATGGTATTATGATGCCCTTGCACCATTCCTTTGGATATTTACCCTCAGCAAATAGTGTGTTGAAATATTTTAATAAGAAAGGGATAACGTGTTCAGACAGTTTAAGGAATTCATTTAAAACTTGGTCTGGGCCTGGGGCCTTTCCTGACTTAGTATGTTTAATAGCTTCTCTGATTTCTGTTTCGCTGATGTCACAGTTAAGCTCATCTAGGTCTAAATTTTCTTGGTTGACAAAGTTTATGTCATGATCATTTAAATCGTCAGAGTTAGTATCATTTAGCAGGGCGCTGAAGTGATCAAACCATGTTTCTTTGGAAATGCTATTTTTAACATGTTTTATGGGTTTGCAAAGTTTCACTTCTTTCCAGAAATCTTTTGAACTGTGGATATTTTCAAGAATTTTCTGTACTTTGTCCCTCTTGTAGTCTCTTTCTTTTGTTTTCAGCAGACCTTTATGATTTTCTTTCCATGTTGTACGAAGTTTTTTTCGTTATTGATGTTTTATTTCTATTGTATCTGCGCGAAGGCATGCAAGGCTTTCTTCTTTGCTTGTTTACATTCCTTATCGTACCATTTATCTTCATCACTGTAATTTGATTTGGTATTAATTACATCTTTCCGCATACAAGATGCTGATCTAATAAAGCATTTGTAAATGTATTAAGCGCTTCGTCGCAAGAAACTTCTATCTGTGCAGTAGCGAGGGTTAGTTTATCTTTGAAGAATGGGCTGTGTTCAAACGTTCTAGTAACAAATCTTTCTTGTCATTGGCCCAAACATATTTTGTAACATGACAACAATTTTCGTAATCTTCTTTCGAACTTGATTTGTTTTCAGCGTCAAACATAGAGGCATGTGGTTAGATTCTACTCTCTCTTGAATTTCAAGAGAGACACAGTAATCTAGAAAGTCTGGTGACACAAGGACATAGTCATTTGTGCTATTACCTGTTGCTGACAAGTATGTGTAAATTTATCAGACTTCTCAGGGGAACATAAGCCATTTAAAATAATCAGTTCCAAACATACGCACATAGATGTTTTCCCATAATCATTTACACAAATATCTTCAGCATATCGGCATGGAATTATAGCATCGGTTTCATGACTGTTAATATATTCCGGATCAGTTTCAAACATTTCTGGATTAGGTTGAAGATTTTTCCTGTCCTGGCATTAAAGTCGCCACAAATAAGGAGGTATGCTGTGTCTACTTCAAGAACTAGATTAGCTAGGCACTCTTCAATTGTATTAATATGACATTCTATTTGCACAGTTCTATAGTACGGCGATGAATGAGGAGGACAGTAACAATTTACTAAAACGACATCAGAGTTCGTACCAAACACCCTCTTATCAAATCTAACACACACACAATATGATCATAATCCATTTCAATTTCTGTAACATAATCAACATAGCATTTTCTAACCAAAATCAGAACCCCGCCACTACACCTACCGTGCGTTGACAGTTTGATGGCAGGAGATGAAAAACAAATATTATCAGGTAAACTGTTTACAACGGAAATCTTTTCGCGTTGAAATGTCTCGACAAAAGCATAAAACATCGTATTATATTATACGTTCAATAAAATCTCTTTCTGCAAATATTCCCATGAGACCCCCAATGTTCCAATAAAGAAAAGATAGCTCGCTTAACTCACAGTAATCTGTAGAGTCACTGGATCAGTAACCGAATCGTCACGATCTGAAGAGTTTCTTGAGGCCGGACCGTCACGTCACAACCACACATTCTCAGTTTGTTCTGTATCGACAGTCTGCATTTCAGGGGAGCTGGGTGGGCGGGGTCTCTTGGCAGGGGTGGATGGCCTCGATGAACCCCGTAACGGCCGCTCACCAGGGTTGAGGAGACCAGAGGAGGTCCTTTTGCCAGCTGAATCCGGAGAGGAGCCGCGCTGTCTTGCCCTTTGCCTGTCGTCCTTGCTGGTCCTGGTTTTGTCCTCCTGCCCGGGCCTGCTCCAGTTTCCCCTGGTTCGTAGAGGACCAGAGACGACCAGCTTGCCGGCCTTGAAGTATGCGTACACGCCCTTGTCCCTGTGCTCCTTCACGACGGCTCTCTGGCGTGTGGTCAGGTCTCCAGCGACTTTCACCCCTTTCTTCTTCTGAGCTTCTCTTCCAGAGCTGAGGACCGCCATTTTGTCTTTCCAGCGCGCCATTTTCACGATCATGGGACGTGGGTTTGATATAGAGGTGTTAGTACGACCTCCCAAGCGGTGCGCCCGAACAACGTCGTCAAGAGTCCATGTTTTGTTTGGGACCGTGTTTTGTAAAATGTTTACTACCTTGTCGGCACACGACTCGTAGCTTTCATCAGGGGATTCTGGAATGTTGAAGAAACGGAGATGATCCCTTCGAGACATTTCTTCCAGTTTGTCCACCTCAGCTTCAACCTTTTCTTAAGTTCTACGACATCTTTTTCTAGGTCGTCGACTGTAGCAGCAAGATCTTCCTGTTTTTTCCTTCACTTCTTCACACGAAGTTTCAATCGCCAAAGTTCGTTGCTTCAGATCTGCCACGTCGCACGACAGGTTTTGTAATGATGTTCTGACGTAAGAAATCTCTGACATGACGTTTGAAAGTTTATCATTAAATACAGACGTTTTGGGAGTCAATGATCCGTTGGATATCTTCCAATGTGAAAGGCAATGGCGGGCTCTGAGTCAAGGTAGAATCTTTTCCGTCTACAACCGCATTGCTCGTATCGCTGTTGCTTGCCATGTCTAATTTGACACCTGTTCACTTTGCTAAGGTAAAAACACAGGTAACCGTGGCCTAGTTCAGAGCCTTCGAGCTTTGCGTCCGACTCCCTCGACGTTCACAGCTTAACTCGGGGGGGGGGGGGGGGGGGGGGGGGGGGGGGGGGGAGACAGACAGACAGACTGACAGTCAGTTACAGAGAGACAGAGAGAGAGGGAGACAGGGGGAGGGGAGGAGAGAGAGAGAGAGAGAGAGAGAGAGAGAGAGAGAGGGAGAGACTACTGACTGACAGTCAGACAGACAGACAGACAGACTTGCCTTCAGCTGAGCTGTGCTGTTGAGCAGTCTCTCCTTCTTCCGTCGCGCGCCTGGCGAGAGCTGTTTGACTAGATTAACAGCCTTGGCTGTTCCTTTAAACGTCCGCTTCTCTCCCCCCTCCTTTTTCTCTCTGGCTTTTTGGGCTCTTTCTTCCGCTGTTTCCCGTCCGTATCCTCACCTGCACGCAGCAAGGTTGGCAAGGATGGGGTTGGTGTCAGGGAAGGGGTGGAGGGCGGGGTTGGAAGGTGGTAACTTCCCCCTGCCCACCCCCCTCCCCCCTGTTCAATCCATTCGGTCACATAGAGGTCGCAAGCACATTTTAAGCAAACAAGCACAGAAGTTTTGCACAAACTAATAACGTAACCCACGCTTAAAATCTCCCCAACCCAGGTCATTACCTGAAACTAGTATGAGACGACAAACAGCGATACTGCTTCTGATGATGATGACGACGACGATGAAAAAGAGATGATGATGTCGATTGATGTTGATGGTTTCAAAAGCAGCAGCATCAACGATGATAATGATATGGGTAACCGAGAAGAAAACCCGAGCTTTAATGATGATCAGCAACAGTAATGATGGCAATGACGACAAAGACGATAATGTTGGCTACAAGAAAAATCACAATAAATTTTTAAAATAACAATGATAAAAAGATAATAACATGGATGATGAAGATATTGATGAGGATGATAACCACATTTAAAAATCATAATAATAGTCATAATGATGATGATAAAAGAGACACAAGGACAGACAGACAAAGGACAGACAGACAGACATCCACAACAGACAAGCCTACATACAGGTTCATGGAATGGCGGGACTGAAATTACAGTTTACAAACGCTCGGTGACATTTCTCTCTTTCTCTAGCAGTAGGCCTACATGAGAGAGAGAGAGAGAGAGAGAGAGAGAGAGAGAGAGAGAGAGAGAGAGAGAGAGAGAATGAACGAATGTTATTGCTATTAACCTGT
>JADBJO010003534.1:140000-162500 GCA_016801955.1 Conus betulinus
AATGGTTCGCCCTGCCTTTAACAGGTCATCGATGCAGTTGGTCTGCAGGGTTGGCCGAAGTGGCAGCGGACAGTCAACGAGTCATCCAGCATCTGCACATAGCTGCGTTCCAATTGGTCACTGTAAAGAATCTGCTCGGGTCGAGTCTTGGATGACTGACGCTTCTGCAGAAGACGACACAGTACTGTACACATCTTCCGTATCAGTGAGTCAGTCCACTCCTCGTTTGATATTTTTTGTATTCATATGGAAGGAAAGGTCACTGTCGCTTTCTGAGCCATGTAACCAGGGGTGGCATAGCAAGCCCCCACCCACCTCCACCTCACCTCACCACCTCCACCCCTCCCCCAAGATGTGTTGAAATTGAGCAGTGATTAGTTTTCGATTTCACTTGCAAAAAGTCAATGTTCTGGGCAACGGAACTAAATTTCTCTCACGCAAATACAGCCTCGATTGTCCTGAATATAGTGGATGCGCAGTGGAATCCTCGACCATTGAAGTCCTTGTCAGGTAAGCTTGCGACACTTGATAACGGCGAGAAGTTCTTGTTCCGTCTTGGCAGCCTCACTGATTTATCTTAACGTTTCTTGCATGAGATACGGTGAGTCCACCTGAAACATTCTTCCAGAAGGCCATTCCCTTACTGTAACATTCCTTAATTGTGACAGCACCAAAAGAAACACAAGGAAGACTGTCGTTACCAACAAATGCAACATTCATGCCTCCAAAAGGGATCCGACCGCACCTTTGCTTAGAAGCCATGCGTGAAATCTCGACTGTTTGCACGCGGAGATCAGGGTAAAGGGCGAAAAAAAACACATCGAAAAATGAAAGCATAGTCAACGAACAAAACGCAATGTCACATATAATCTAGCAATATCGATTTCACATGATACCTTTTGTTTCTACATGAAGTAATGTCAAGAGAGATTCAGGGTTGTTAGAATCCTTGCGAGAGAGCTGAGACCCCCCTCCCTTCCCTCCTTTTCCTCTATCCCACCTGACGGCCACCCTATTCCCAAGAAATAAGTCATTAAGCCTACCACATTTACACGTTCATTCCAAAATGTGTCTGACTGGCACCACCTATGTATTCGATTAGAAATCGAACATGAAAGCAAAGAAAGGGAGGGGTGAGGTATACAGAGGTAGGGTGAAAATATAACTAAAACGATTGTAACAAAATATCCCCGATAGAACAGGAACAGAGCGAGACAGCAATGTAAAATTGCAGAAGAAAAAAAAAAATATGTATCAGCAAAATAAGTTGAGCCATCTTGTCGATCTCCAACTCCCGTAGTCTTAAATGACACACTCTTCAGTACAAACAAGCCACACAAACAAGGTCTAAAACATTAAGATTACGATCTAGCAAATACACGATAAGTCACCCGAGATCGCCCCTACGCCTTCAAAATACAAACACCAGATTAAAAAAACATGAAAGGATTCCCGCGTTTGTAAGGTAGAAACAATGCCTACATCAGTGATGGGTTTTCTGTAAATTAAAAATGCAAACACACATACAGAATTTGTTTCCGTGCATTTAGAAAACACAGATATTGGCCGCTGTACATTACAAGAAACATACAAACAAAACTGAGATCGTGAAAAACACAACAAAGAAAATCCCAGATAGTTCTTTCGCATAAATCAGTACAAGTAAACAAACAAGGATTATACCTGTGTACTTAAAGTAGGTATAAAGAAAAAAGACAAAAAAAAAAAAAAAAGTAACCGTGAATTCAAATACAAAAAAAATAACAGAGATCGTGAATGTGAAGGATAAAAAGACGACAAATGGTAAAAAGAGAGTCCATGTGCACTGAAATATACATAAAAGAAACATCAAGTGGTGTCATATGTATGTGTATATACGTTTTTTTCCCCCGTCACCTTCAGCCTTGAAGTGGCTGCTCGGAATCGGATGGGTTATCAACAACATGAATTGAATTCCTCTCTTTGTTTTCTTCATCTTCCCCCCCCCCCCCCCCCCCCCCCCTTTTTTTTTTTTTTAGTCTTATTGTAATCGCATTCGGTTTACAACAAATAGTATTAAATCGTGTCTGTTATTTTTACCATCTAGTCGCCGTGGCGCAACGGTTGTCGTCGCACGCTGCGGACCGGAAGATCACGGATTCGACTCGCATTTGTGGGATTTTTCCGGCCCGGTAGGTTTGGAGGTGCTGACTGTGTGCCATGAGCTCCCATGAGAAGACTGAACCACACAGCTGAATTTCATCCAATCAGAAAACTGAACCACACAGCTGAATTTCATCCAATCAGAAAACTGAACCACACAGCTGAATTTCATCCACATCTGAAGATCCAAGACTGGACCACACAGCTGAATGTCATCCGCTAGATGAATGGGTCTCTGCAAAATCGCTGCTAAGTTTCCTGATCTGATCAACAGTGCAGGTGTCTGCATCTCTCGGGCCTGGCTGATGCCGGGATGTACTATCAAAGAAAGCGCAAACGCCACTGTCTCGCAGTCTCAAACCAAAATGGAAATCCATAGTACCATGTTCATTTCATCAAAAGTCTCAGATTCTATGATCCTTTATTCCCTGCTGTCGTGGCGACTTCAGTGTTGATCTCTGTTCCAAGTCCACCACACCTCTCTCTGCTGAGCTCGTTTCAAACTTTCCGAAGCTTTTCGTGAAAACTGTCATCGGACGGACGTGGTGGCAAACTGCCACGCGGGATGCTGACTAATAATGGATCCGCGGCTGAACAATTATGAACTTCAAGATCCGGCTCAGTAGGTCGTTTCTGCATCCGTTTAATCAGAACAGGCACCACTGAACACCACCACTGTACCTCGCAGCAGCAGTGCAGTGTCTTCTCTTGCGGGCTGCCCAACGATGGCTTAGTACCGATTGCTCCTTGTGAACTTCTGATGTTGAGTCTATGGCGGAATGAGACTGCGTGTGGCTTTGTTGGCACAGTGTGGCATTAATGCCAACGGAATGAGGCAGCAAGTCAATGACTGTCCAGAAATGAACTAACTTGGGCCCAGTGGTTTTCAAACCACATAGTCCATGATGACGAAGAAAAAGCTCTGTTTTTTAATTTACGCTCCCATTTTCTGATGTATTGTTTCTCCCCTCCCTCCATGCACACACAGTTCAGTGTCCCACTCTATATACACACAACATACACATTTCGACATTCACCTTTTACACACACACACACACACACACACCACACACACACACACACACACACACACACACACACGCGCGCGCGCGCGCGCGCACAAACACACACACACACACACACACGACACATACACACGCGCGAGCGCGCGCGCACACACGCAAGCACATACTCACCCTTTTAGCAAAGTTTAAAATTCGTATTTCGTTGATACTTGGCTACTTTTTTGTAGTTGCTAACCAACAGATGATACTTCCAATCCTTGATTATATTCTGTCTGTGTTTGTGTCTGTCTACGCGTCTGTCTGTGTGTCTGTGCTTGTGTCTGTCTGTCTATTTGTCTGTTGTGTGTGTGTGTCTGTCTGTCTGTCTGTCTGCCTTTCTCTCTCTGTCTATCTGTCTGTCTCCATCTCTCTCCTCCGTCTGTCTGTCTGTCTTTCTCTGTCTCTCCCTCTCTGTCTTCTATCTGTCTGTCTGTCTGTCTATTTTGTCTCTCCCTGTCTGTCTTTCTACATCTGCATCTTCCACTCTCTGTCTGTCTGTCTGTCTGTCTGTCTGTCTGTCTGTCTCTCTCTCTCTCTCTCTCTCTCTCTCTCTCTCTCTCTCTCTCTCTCTCTCTCTCTCTCTCTCTGTGTAGGTCCCCCGATCTCTCCTTCCCCTTTCGTTCTCCGTCTGACGTTTGTTAGCAAACAAAAACAAATCAACCAAAGAAAATAAGCAAACCAAAGCCACCTCCCTGCGACTGCAGTTTAGCTGTCCGAACGTGGAACACCCGCCATTTAGGTCCCTCGTCTAAAACTGCATGCTTCAATGCTTTCCGTGTTTTATTTTAACGTTTTCTGACGTTTTTCTTTGGTATGTTTGTTTCGTTTCTGGCTCCGAAGCACGTCTACCCGCAAACAGGTTTCCAGGCATCATACCATGTCCTCGGTTGCTTAAAATAAATCGCATACACGCAAGTAAGAAAGAGGGAACAAAGAAGGAGAAAGGGGAACAACCAGCCATAAAAATCTACAGCAAAGAAAAATAACCAAAAAAAAATAAAAAAAGCACAAATACAGCTACCTCTGTGTCCTTGAACTGGGAGGAGCTCTGTGCAGCAAAAAAAAAAAAAAAAAAAAAAAAAAAAAAAAAAAAAAAAAATTCAAAGCTGGGAATAAATAAGGCGTAGACGTACGGTACACACCTAGGATTCTTACACAATACACACAAGGAATTGATTGCGCGTACAGCACAAAGAGGGTTAATATAACACTCGGGGCAAGGGAGGGGGGGGGGGGGGGGGTTAGTCACAGTAGACTCAGGGGAACTGAATAATGTACACACAGGGCACTTACACCAAATGCACAGGCTTCACGGTATTTTTAAAGAGGTTCAGACGGCACTCTCAGGGGCCCTGCGTGATATACTGAGCGGATTTAGAACACACACAGGGAGTTAATATGGTATACATGATGAACTAACACAGTGTACAAAATGGACTTGCACAAGACACACAGTAGATTCACATTAAACAAAAACATACATGAACCTAAGGCAAGGAACTGAACACAACATTCAAAGGGCGTTGACACGACATACAAAGGACGTTGGCACAACATACAAAGGACGTTGGCACAACATACGAAGGACGCCGACACAACATACGAAGGGCGTTGACACAACACACAAGGGCACGGACACAACATACAAGAGCGTTGACACAACATACAAAGCGAACCAACACAACACACAAAGGGCACTGACACAACACACAAAAAGCGCACTGACACAAAACACAAAGGGCACGGACACAACAAAAGCGTTGACACAACACACAAAGCGAACCAACACAACACACAAAGGGCACTGACACAACACACAAAGGGCACTGACGCAACACACAAAGGGCACTGACGCAACACACAAAGGGCACTGACGCAACACACAAAGGGCGTTGACGCAACACACAAAGGGCGCTAACACAACCCATAAAAGGACACTAACAAACCATACAAAGGGGATTGACAAAACATGTATGGGTGACTAACATCATACACACTGGGATTCACATTTGAAGACAGAGGACTAATACAACATCAACTGGGACTAAGACGGTGTACACAAGGACTTTTATAGTATACACACTGGACCGACACAGTATACACAAGAGATTCGGACAGTATATACAGAGGACTAAAACAGTACAAATGGGAGGGAGGGGGGACTCGGGGAATTATATACAGGGGACTCACTATGTCAGGGGGACTGACATAGTACACACTAAAGACTGACACAATATACACGTAAGACAGACACAGTATACACAGAAGTCTCAATCTGTATACACAGAAGCCTCATAGAGTCTACATGGAGGACAAGCCAAGTATATACAGGGAACTTCCACAGTATATACAAGGGACTGAGTAAGTATACACAAAGGACTCGAACATTATACACAGGGAATTCGCACAGTATGTACAGGTGGACTCATACAGTATACATAGGGACTCGCGCAGTATCGACAGAGGACTGACACTGTACACATAGAGGCCTCACACTACACACTCAGGGGACTCACATATTACACATTGTGGATCTGCACCTTTCACGTAGGGGACTTGTACAGGGGCCTCACACACTACACACAGGACGACTGTCACAGTGGACACAGGGGCCCTCACACACTACACACGGTGATAAAGTTGTCTCAAAGCTCAGGCTCTCTCTCTCTCTCTCTCTCTCTCTCTCTCTCTCTCTCTCTCTCTCTCTCACGTGCGCGCGCACACACACACACACACACACACACACACACACCACACACACACACACACACACACACACACTTCTCTCTCTCTCCTTCTCTGTGTCTCTCTCACACACACACACACACACACACACACACACACACACACACACACACACTGACACTGACACACACATCATCTGCCTGTCTATCTGAATTCTCTAACCAACACTACAAGTATTTGCCTTTTTACGGGCGAGGTTGACGCATGGGTATAGTTTAACAGAAAGTGTGGAGTACAGCGTTCGCAATGTAGTCTCGGACCAAAAGGGAACTCCGTCGCCACATCTTCGTCATTGTCATCTTCGTATCCTTATCTTCATCTTCACATTCTTACCCTATCGTTATCATCCTCATCCTCACAATCATCTTCATCCTACTATTCTCTCTCCTTCCTTCCCACCGTCCCCACGTCTAACCACCCGCTCACCCGTCCTTCTATCCATCCATCCGTCCGTCTATCCATCCACCCATCTGCATATTATGTAACAATTCTACTCCTGGTCCTTCTCCTCTTTCTTTCCTTAGGCAACCGTTAATGTTCGAACGAAGCTAGAAGAATATGTCTTTTGATTTTTTTAAAAATGAGAAATAAAGAAGCTCTTCATTTGACACACAACTACTGGGTGAACCAGTGTTTGAAAGAAATGATGAGAGAGAGAGAGAGAGAGAGAGAGAGAGAGAGAGAGAGAGAGAGAGAGAGAATGGGGATGGAGAGGATGATGACGATGAAACAGAAAACTTGATCTGACAAGACAAAACCGTGCGCTACAAAGCCAACACAAAACTCCACAAAACAACAGCAAAAAGCTTATTCAAATACCGCACCCATAAATAAACATTGCAAAATACTCCAAAAGCCAGTCAGCTAGCAAACGCACCTATTTGTAATTACGCTACTGCTAGGAAACTCGTGACTGGATATTAAAACTCGTGACTAACACAATTATGAGCGCATATCTACTGTGCTAACAAAAAATTCTTCTGAACACTCGAATCGATTCATTTTCCGAATCGAAAATCAATAGTCAAGGAGATCTTGCCAAAGACTAAACAACCTCGATCAGTGACGACTACTTCGAGAGCGAACGATCACTACAACACCGGAAGAGGAATCGAGGCCAACCCACCGGAAGAGGAAGTGACCTACCCTGATCATGGTCTCCACGGAGGCGAAGTACTTGCTCCACCAGTCCAAGGCGTCTGTGTCCACCTCGTCCTCGTCCGCACCGCCCTTCTTCCGCCGCCGGTTCACAGCCGTTTTTCTCTTCTCTTTTTCGCTCATCTGCAAGCGTGAGGGAAACATGATCCTGCGTGCGTGTGTGTACGAAGGGTAAGTAGAGGCAGACAAAGACTGAGGCCACACACACACACACACACACACACACGCACGCACGCACGCACGCACGCACGCATATACGCCCGCCCGCCGCGCGCGCGCGCGCACACACACACACACACACACACAACACACGCACGCACATACATATCTGGAACCACCACCCCCGCTCGCTCCTTCCTCATATAGATACATACATATATGTATAGATAAAGATATATACGCATCTATATGGGGAGGAAGGGGGCGGTTGGGGAGGGGGAAGGGGAGCGAGGGGTTCCAGAGCTTTAGATATCCAGCGTGTTTTGCTGAGTGGGTTTTTTTGTCATATCTTGTCTGTCCAGTGATCAAGCCAAAACGGCGAAACTTTAGAGTAAAGTCCCTGGGTAGAGGTCAGACTCATGAATCCTCTGTGTGTGTGTGTGTGTGTGTGTGTGTGTGTGTGTGTGTGTGTGTGTGTGTGTTATGTATGTACGTATGTGTGTGTGTGTGTGTGTATGTGTGTGTGTGTGTGTGTGTGCGTGTGTGCGTGCGTGCGTGCGTGCGTGTGTGTGTGCGTGTGTGCGTGCATGCGTGTGCGTGTGTGCGTGCGTGCGTGCGTGCGCACACGCGCGCGCGCGGCCTTGTGTGCGTGCGTTTTTAATCAACCTTCATGTTTCGTTTGCAAAAACATGGACCATGTAGTCGTTGAGGGCTACGCTGGATATCTTTTTAAAACTAGTTTTTTTCTCCTTTTTTTTTTTTTTTCTGTTTTCAAAAACTTCTTTTCGCCCCCCCCCCCCAACAAACACTACAGAGAGCAACAGTTTGATTCGTTGACTTTCTTCGCAGTATCTTTAGCCAACCCAAATCATGCTTCGACATCGAGTGAAATCTCAATTACATTTTTATCCGGTTGAAAGGGTCATAAAGGCAGAGAAGTAAAGGATGAAACGAAGAAAGAACAGAGAACGCTTCAAGAACTCAAGCCTTCATTTTGGCCCGTTTCCGTTTTTTTACCACCATGTTCGATTGCAAACAAGGTCCATCTTGTCGTTAGGCAGTTACGTAGGATATCATTTCTAATCATACTTTTCTTCTTTTTCTTTTTGTTTGTCAGTTTGTCGGTTTTGTTTTCCCTTTTGCTTTGTTCCCCCTCCCACGACGCCATGAAGCGAAGCCGAAGCTCTTCGCGGTACCCTTGGCTAATCCAAGTGAGATAATCATGCTTCGACAGTATGAAAAATCTTAACAAGTTCTTTCCCTTGCCTGACTTCCACCCCTTTTTCCTTCGTTTTCACCCTTCCCCTCCCCTCCCCCCCCCCCCCCCCCCCCCCCCCACCCCCACCCCCTCAGCCCCCTCCCTTCCCGTTCCACAGTACTATCTTCCCTCTGGGAGGCTTGTTCATCTCATATCAACACCGTCTTCTGCTGACAGACTTGCTCTCCCCATATCTACACCCACTTGGCGCTCCGCTGACCACAGAGGTCACAGCGGCACTGGGCCACATCACTCCTGTAACTCGCCTACGTGTGACACGTCACCAATCATAAGAACAACAACAGCCGCAGCAGCTGCGGCACTTGTTCCCTGAACGTACGCTGCTGTCTTGGGTGGGGATGGTGATAAAGGTGTCCCGGGTGAGGAGGGGAGGTTCTCATCCATGGGGATGGCCACGTGAGCGCTGGGCAAACTTTTGGTTGGCGTCCCGGCCGAGATCACCTTGGTCTCGTCTATCGCGCGACCTGTCCATAGACAAAGTAATCGGGTTCAATTCCTGGATATCTTTATAATGAAAGGAAAGAAAGGCTGTGCCACGAATGCCGGGTCGATAGAGTGCCAAAGATAAGCAGGGGGGTGTGGAGATCCTACATCATGTAGGCCTTCAGTGATCGGGTGGATCAACATGCAGAAGTCACCATTGCCGGAGATTTGGTGTTCTGCGTACGCAGGCTGATACACCTGCGGACACTCTCTGTATGGTCAGGCAAGTATTAATCCCTTCTACCCTACGAAGGGAGTGGAGTTTTGTGTGCATGACCGGTTTTTTTTTTTCATCCCGCCATTAAGGCAGCCATACTCCATCTTCGGGGAATGGTGGAGTTCAACATCAGGATAAGGTGGAGAGGGGGAAAACGGAGAAGGTGGAGGAGCAGGAGGAGGAGGAGGAGGGAAAGGAATGATCTGAGATCACTTCCACTTTCGCTGTAATCCTGCTGTCCACTGACAGCGTGTACAGGTCTGGACTAGTTGGAGGAAACAGTGAATGTCAGATGGTGAATGGATTGGTGATTGTCAAATGGAGACCATGGACTGGTGATTGTCAAATGGAGACCATGGATTGGTGATTGTCAAATGGAGACCATGGAATGGTGATTGTGAATGATGACTGCGAAATGGCGAAAGAAATAGAAAGGGGCAAGCTGACGGCAGAAGAGACACCTATGAACTGGTGGATAAACTGATTGTAATGATAACGATGCGTATGAAGATGACGGTAATGACGACAACCCCGACGTCATGACTTATAAGAGAGGTGCACATCAACATCACGATGACTCTGATGGAGTGGGTTGATGATGTTGACGATGATGATGAAGATTCAAATGAATGGGAGGATCTAATGACGATGACACTAATCTGCAAATGAACAGGAGACAGTTACGCCTTTTAACATAATTTAAATGAAGCTGGACATCAACAGGGGATGCTAGTAACGTTGATGACGATGGAGGTGAGCTGACTGGAAACAACCAAAAGGTTCTGATAATGCTGACAATGATGTACATGCAGATGAAACCGAACGGAAGGTGTTATAGTGACGGTGACGATGATGCAAATAAAAATAAAAACGAACCGGTAGTTCTTATGACGTTGACAATAACGCAGATGATGATTGCAGATGATGATGAAAAATAGCAAGAGGTTCCAATAACATTGACGATGATGTAGATGAACATGAAGAAAAACAAGAAATTGTGATACAGTTACCGATAACATAGATGAAAACGGAAACGAACGGAAGAGTCTGATAATGTTGACGATAATGTTGATGAAGATAAAAAACGAACAGCAGGATTTTACATGTGGATAAAGATGAAAACGAACGATAGGTGATGATGACAATGACGATGATGTAGATGAAACGAAAACGAACGGGAAGTTCTGGGGGCGTTGACAGCATTGTAAAGGAAGATGAAACTGACCGGGAGGCACTGATGACATGGACGACGATTTAGATGAAGACGGAAACGAATAGATGTTGCTGACGGCGTTGACAATGTCACCAAGTATTTTCGTTAGCCGTCATTAACAAAACATCCACTACCATCACCATCAAAGCCGCCATCACACCATCATATTCTCCACCAACACCTCAGCTTTGACTTTTGACAGGGAGGAACTTCCGTACAGCATGCTTGGCCAAGCATGTATCGGGGATACACATGAATTCACGCAGGTTTTGGATCATCACCAATACCATACACAACAGCACCGTAACGCTGATACCCCACACCATCCCCAAAGGGAACCGTCATCAACCTGTGTGTGTGTGTGTGTGTGTGTGTGTGTGTGTGTGTGTGCGTGCGTGCGTGCGTGCGTGCGTGCGTGCGTGCGTGCGTGCGTGCGTGTGTGTGTGTCCTGAATGCTGGTAGAGACGTCCTGTGTATATTCTTGATAATAATCATCACCAAACCACTTCCATCACGACCACCGCTACTGCCTTCAATTCCCATCACACCTTCTCATGAAAATGAACAAGCTGATAAACATCTCTTTAAAAGACAACTGAACAATATCTAATAACTTGTCTTTTGAGAGGGGGAAAGCAGTATACGCAGAGAATAATTCACCCCCCCCAAAAAAAAAAAAAAAAAAAAAAAAAAAAAATTGGGAGGGAATGCTGGTGAGCTTAAATACATTTTGTCCTATTTCGACTAACATCTTCAAACCCACATAGAAAGTGGCCGGAACAAGCCACTGTTAGTTTTCCGCAATCCAAAGTAACGGGAAGGGCTGGAGGTGGCAGGGGGGGGGGGGGGGGGGGGGGTAGTTTCAACTATTATTTCTTGTTTTTGTCCAAATGAATTAAGTTCAAAGTAGTCCCATTACATTACAGACAGGATGCGGTTCATTTTTGCAGTCTAAAGTTTCTTTATCAAAATGCCATTTTGAAATGTTTATGAAGGACGGGTGTTTTAGGATAAATGTTCGAGTCTTGCATTCGTAAAAGTAAGGTTTTTTTTTTTTCTCCAACGTTAGCAAGATACTGAAAGAAAGTGCATAGCTGATAACTGAGCGAATGCATGTGGTAACCGAAGCAAGAGAACAAAAATTTCGTTACCTGACCGCCTGACAAAACGAAACAGACAACTGAAAATGCAAAAGCACTGTGTTTCGCCTCTGATGTCTTGCACAGGGAAGACATACAGAAGTGATTACAATGAAACAAATTAAAACGAAATAACATGAAATAAAAGTAAACTAAAGCAAAAAATATTTATTTTTAAAAGAGAGGGTGTTAGTCCCTTTAGACGATGTAAACGAACAGATTACTGTAATCCGTTTGTCTGCGTCGTCTGGAGGAACTAACATCCTCTCTTTTTTTTAAAAAAAAAATTGATTCATTTTCCGCCCTCAGTCACGTCGTTTTGAAACTAAACTAAAATGAAACAAAGTAAAATAAAATACAGTGAAACAAAATGAAATAAAAGAACGATTAGCTATGCTTGCGCTGCGTCTTGCTTTGCTAGCGAGTGTAGATGAAAGGCGAGTTACCTACTTTTGGGTAAAGTGATAGTTCTGACTGGGAGAGGACAGAGAGAAAGAAGGATACTGGAAAAGGTGAATTTAGAAAACAAAAAAAAAACAAAAAAAAAAAAAAACAGTGAGGCCGGATGATGATATATCACACCATTATTAGTCAGTATACAAACATCGAAGACATAAAAAAAAGGACAGTTGGACAAATACTCCTAAATGTACATGTTTCAGACAAGGAAAAGCCCGTAACCCCTCACCTTTGACAGGGAAAGAGTTTCTGCAGGGCGGCCTTGGCCTGGCGGGTGGTGGGGATGTACATGAACTTGTGCAGGTTGGAGATGACGTGCGTGCCCACCAGGGTGAAGCGTCCGAAGCTCCGGCAGTCCACGCAGCGGATGGATATGGGCGGGCAGTACAACTCGTTCTCTGGCAGCTCCTGCACAGACCGCCAAGAATTGTGGTGGCTTTGAAGCAGCTAGGGGGAGTGGGGACGGGGAAGAGGGGCTAAAATTGCGATTAATTTTAGTGTGACGAAGCAGAGTGGAATGTATCGAGATTGGCTTATTCCAAAGATCAAGAGGCGTGGGGATAGATCTCTTCTTTCACTAGTTAAGAGTTACACTGCGTACATTGAAGTCATCCATCACTTCCCGTCGATCTGACTGGTTCTCTCTCTGCCTCCTGTTCGCGCGTTGGCCGTCTGCTCCCCAATCATCGCCACTGTGTCAAACTGTCAATGTTGAAGCACACACACGGTGATTTGCACGCGGACACAGGCTACGTGCAGACAGAGGGCCAACCTCGCCGAACAGCGGACAACAACAAACTTTGCATATGTAGTTACCTGACAGGGCAACCCAACCTGTGGAACAATTCTCACGCCGCGACTTCGGAGCCCGGAAGCCATTAAGAGATTTGTGGGAGTGAACCAGACTCTGACAAAGGGAAAATGTTGGAAAACAAGGCGAGATACTTATCCTGTCCTTTTTTGATCTACGATTATTTGTTTCAGATCTTTGACCAACAGAGATACATGACACGGCCCGTTCCTAATTATTGTCATAACAACTGAGATACATCATTAAATCTGTTCGTTTTAAATGTCCTTACAAAGGAGATGTATCGATTGACCTGTTTGTGATCAATCCCCTTTCAACAGACATGCGATAGCAGACCTTTTCGCTGTCAGACGTCTAACGACAGAGATGTGTCAGCAGGCTTTTTCTTTGTCAGTCTTCTACCAGCAGAGAGGCACCGACATGTGTCCATCTTCTATCAATACAGACACATTAATAGATCTGTTTCTTGTCAGTCCTCTAACAATAGATGTACCTCAACCGACCTGTACATTATCAATCTTTATAGAATAGAGATATCTCAATTAGATTTGTTCCTTGCCAAAAGAGACTATACACCATTAATTTCTGACAACAGAAATACATCTAGTCCCGTGTTGTCCATCTTCGAACAAAAGAGATAGAGTCAACAGACTTGGTCCGTACAATCCCCTAACAACGGACATAACCGATAGGACTGTTTACTATCTTTGAACAGCAGATACAGATAAAAGATACAGAAACGGTACTTTTTGTAATCGATCTTCCAATAACAACACATCACTCGGTCTGTTCGAAGTATGTTCGTTGCAGTCTTTCCCACCACAGACACATCAGCAGGCTTTTTATTGGTCAATGTTAATTCAACAGAGATTCAATAACGGACCTGTTCGTTTCAGTCTTCTAACGACAACAACGACAACAACAAAATGCACAAACAAGCAATCAGACTCAAGAAAAAACGAGAGCGACACATATAGCACGTGCCCCCTGGTGGCCTACCACGTCGAAGTATTTGACGGGCACGCCGAAGTTGGGGTTCTTCTTGCAGTTGAGGATGACAGAGGACGACAGCACGTGCCCGGCACACTCGATGTCGATGCGAGGCCTGTCCACGTGCTGCAGATGGACCCGCTTCAGGTCCCGCACGCCCCAGAACAACACCTGCCAGACAGGTACCCCGATCACTGCTGCTGTAGTGCTGTCAAAGGGGTGTTTAGTGTTCTTGCTAGTTTGCGGTGATCATGTCAGCGTTGCGGGTTTTGGTGATGCCGTCATTGTCGGTGCTTTGTGCTTTTTGTTTGTCTGTGTTGTTGTAATGGCGTTTTTGCTGTTGATGCTATTGCTATTGTCCTTGTTCTCAGATAGATGCAACAGGTATAAACCTGACTTTTGGCAGTATAATTTGACTGTCATCTTACTAGCGTACTTCAAGTTGTTAACATCTTATACCAATCAACACTTGAACAGTGTATCAAAAATGTTTTCCTGATGCATACCAGCACAAACCTGGTAGAGCCGTTCCTATCATCAAATATTACCTTTCATAACTACTTTCTTTGGAAGTGCTCCGAAAGGACCTCTCGCTTTCCACAACAATATCAATACGATTTAATTTTTCATGACGTCATCATGACGTCATAAAAACGTCATCATTTCTATGATGCTTATGACGCTATCTTGAGTGTTACCTCGATCCGGTGTTTGCTGAGAACGGGTCGGATGCCCTTTGGCACAGGCATGGTGGGACCACGTTCTCGGTCAGTGGCCGGAAGTTCCAATGGGAGGCAAATCTGGTCCACTTGCGTCACTCGTCGAGGACAACTGGAAGGGGTAAAAACGTGTTGGTCATATATCAACCGTATCTCTGCTGTCTCATCTTGCTAGAATAGTCATGCATGCATGCTGTTCCTTTCGCTTAAATAGCCATACATGTTTCATCATTTATCCAAAATAACATGATCATTTATACAAAATGACATGTATGCCAGATTTACCATATACTGGTATGTTTATTGATTAGAATAAGCATGTAACATGATTTGTATGCTGTTTATTGGTCAGAATAGCTACGCATGCTTTTCACTGGTCAGAATGATTACACATGCTGCTCATCAGCAGGCTATGTAGCCTACTGTTTATGGGTCCAATGCTCTACTCGGATCAAAACATACTTTTTGTGGGTCAAAAGCTCTACAGGGCTCAAAACAAATATACGAAAAACACAAGCTCATTTCTGCTAAGTGTTGGCTTGTTTTACCATGTACGCTACGTCTATATCAGTAAATCCATATGATTTTCAATTGTCGGATTAACTACAGTATGTTACCTATTTGTCAGAGAAACCAGATGTTTTAATTTCTGATCAAAATGGCAATATATATTGTTCACGTTTATTGGGTCAAGGTAAGCCCATACAAGCTGCTTGTTAAAATAATGATGTTCTTCTCATGCGGCAGAATTACCGTATTTGATGCTCATAATCACTGACTGACTTGCTATTTAAATGGTGAGAATAACCATGCAAGTCATATATTCGCGCTGCTTGGCACGAACCACCATATACATTCCATATTTGTCTGCATAACGATGTTGTTCACTGACCAGTATTACTACAGTCGGCACCTTCTGGCCACACTATCCAGACTTTGTTTTCACCTTCCCTCGACTTCTTTGCGCACGATGAGCATAGCTTTCATGGTTGTCTGTATCCTACATGTTATCTTGATCATCATCAGTCAGCTGAAGATAGATGAGCATAGCTTTCATGGCTGTCTGTATCCTACAAGTTATCTTGATCATCATCAGTCAGCTGAAGATAGATGAGCATAGCTTTCATGGCTGTCTGTATCCTACAAGTTATCTTGATCATCATCATCAGTCAGCTGAAGATAGATGAGCATAGCTTTCATGGCTGTCTGTATCCTAAAGTTATCTTGATCATCATCAGTCAGCTGAAGATAGATGAGCATAGCTTTCATGGCTGTCTGTATCCTACAAGTTATCTTGATCATCATAGATGAGCATAGCTTTCATGGCTGTCTGTATCCTACAAGTTATCTTGATCATCATCAGTCAGCTGAAGATAGATGAGCATAGCTTTCATGGCTGTCTGTATCCTACAAGTTATCTTGATCATCATCAGTCAGCTGAAGATAGATGAGCATAGCTTTCATGGCTGTCTGTATCCTACAAGTTATCTTGATCATCATCAGTCAGCTGAAGATATACTAGTCACATAAAGTTAAGCACAGTTTACATGTACCCGCATAATTACAAAATATAAAAGCCACGATTTTGAAATTGGGAACAGATTTAACTCATTATCTTGTTCCAACGTACATTGAATTTCATTGGGATCGAATGAACGGTTGTTGATTTACAGACAATTAAACAGAGGATGGGTCGAAATCAAAGTTCGCAAAATCTGTTCAGTTCACAAAATCATTTCAATAGTGGGTGTGGCCACCGCCATTGGCGAGACATTCCACGCAGCGACTCCTCATCGAGTTGACCAGTGTTCTGATGACCCTCTGAGGGATTCTCTGCCATTCCAGTTGCAGCATTTGGAAGAGATCCTGGCGGTCTCTGGGAGGTGGATGGTTCTCCTTCACACGTCTCCCCAACTCATCCCACATATGCTCGATGGGATTGAGGTCGGGACTATACGCCGGGAAGATCATCCTGTTGATGCCGGCCTGCACAATGAAGTTTTCGGCCACCCGGGCCCTATGTGCCGAGCATTGTCGTCTTGGAAGACTGCCATGGGTCCTATCCGTTACATGGTCGGAACAACGAAAGGCGCCAGGATTTCATCCCGATAGCGGATGCCTGTGAGGTTTCCATCAATATGGTAGAGTGGTGTCTTGTGGTGGAGGCTGAAGGCACCCCATACCATAACAGATCCTCCCCCAAAGGCCCTGGTCTGGCGAACAGCTGCATCAATGTAACGTTCACCAACACGCCTCCAAACTCTAGTTCGGCCGTCATTGTGTTCAAGACTAAACCGCGACTCATCTGAAAAGAGGACCTGGGACCACTGTTGTTGGTTCCATCTCACATGACGATGGCAGAAAGCTCGGCGAGCCAGCCTATGGGCTGCTAGCAGTCGTGGTCGAACAGCTGGGCGACGTGATCTGAGGCCGAAGTGGTGAAGACGGTTTCGTATGGCTTGACGGCTGAGGATGGTGTTATTTGCCATACGAAGCTGCCTTTGGATGCTGGTGGAAGTGGTATCCCGCTGCAATAGGGCCTGCCTCTCGATGAAACGATCTTCTCTGGGAGTAGTCTGCCTAGGCCGACCTGACCGTGGCCTCTCTTCAACGCTGTTGGTCGCCCTAAAAAAACGCTGATTCAGTCTAACAATAACTGAATGATGCACACCAAGTCGTCGCGCCACTTCAGCCTTTGCAATGCCATCTTGTATCCACGCAATCGCCCTGGTTTTGTCAAAGGTGCTAAGTTTTCTTCGTGGTGGCATGGTGAGAAAAGAAAAGGGCTGACAGTAACCAACCCCGCGCTTAAACAGCCAAAAGAAGGGGCATAAAACTCACTTGAGAGACTGCTCTTGCACGGGAAAAAAGAAGAATTTTTCATTTTACACATCTTGTGTCGCCAGCAAGCTTGATGCAAACAGGCACAGTTAACGCAACTTTGCACTTTTTATCCCGCGCGGTAACGAGGTCACCAGACCCCCCGTGCGCACTACCAGTTGACACAGGCTGGATTACACACTGCTGTGTGAGATTCCATCATTGGTTGCCGCATAACAAAAAAAAACAATGTTTTTTGAAGGGATGAATCAACCCCCTGTGTGCAAAGGCCTGTGCTTAACTTTATGTGACTAGTATAGAATGGACAAGTCACTGAGAACTACGGATGCAAAAGCTGCGGACTGGCAGCAAATCTCGTACACACACACACACACACACACACACACACACACACACACACACACACACTGATCAAAAGGCTTAAAGAAGTAGTCACGTTATCAGTGTGAAATTTTTTGTTTCCGTGTTTTCACCCCGTTCGCGTCTCACATCCCTCGCCGAAAGGATAACCTAACAGGCGAGATCTCGCGTTTATGAAACTCCTTTCCCTTCATTGGTCAGAGTAACCTATTTTCTGAACAAAGTGACCACAGTATGCAGTTATTTTGTTAGCATGCAATATACTCGTTTGTTTGCTGTCAAAATAAGCATGCATGCTGATCTCAATGCAAACTTTCAAGAATAAGTTGTGCATTTGAGAAAATCACCAAATCTGCAAGTAGTGCATCCATATATCTGAAGCCAGAATGGCAATATAAGTTGTTGACAGGATGGCCGAACCACACATGTTCTTTCGCCTTTTGATCAAAATAACAATGCATAAGACCATAAGATCTCTTATTTATCACTAGATCCAAAGATGTTACTGGTCACAGTAACCATACATGTTTCTCATCGCTCAGAATAATAACGCTCTTTAAATGAACATATGACCATAAATGTTGCTTAGTAACCAGAATAACAAAGCATGCTATTTATTGGACACAAAAGCCACACATGCTGCGTATTGGCAAAACAACAACAACAACAACAACAAAACATGCTGCAGCTTGTTTGTCAAATGGTCGTATGATTTTGTTACCTTATTCTCACACTGTAGTTTAATGTTGCTAAATAGCCATGCGATTTTGCTGCCTACTGGTCACACTGATCATGAATAATGCTTGCTGGGTAGAATCACCAGATGAAAATGCTACTTGATAGTCAAAATCACCATCATAATTTACAAATATCTCCCAGTTTGCTGAACTTAAGAGTAATCAAATATCGTTTATTCTTCAGGTCAACTGTACACCCTGCGTAAATCAAGATAATTTGAATTTCACTTTTTTTTGTAATACAATCTGAACAGGTCATAGAGCTGTTTTATGTCTGCACAACATGCTGCTCAGTTCAGGCTTATACCTTTTAATCTATGAAATATTGCATTTAAAGCTTTTACAGCATAAAATATGGAACGAAACCTATTGTAAGTATACGCTTGCATCACTCTCTGGCCAGAGCAATGGCGAAAATGAATGTTTTGTATTCTTAGCATTAGCTTTGATTGTTCAACAGCGTTTTCAGACAAGAACCTACCATTTTCATTGGTTCGACTAAATTACTCTGATAAGGAAAAGAAAAATTAAAAGTAAAATTACTGACAAAAAGGCAAAGAAAAACTGCTTCCTCTGTGAAGCGAACCAGGTAAATTAAGAGTTGACGATAATCAAAACCGCTGAGATCTGGAAAATGACAGTAACTATCCATTCTGAATTACTTTTTTTTTTTTGGAGAAATTGTCCAAAGCAAATATCGGATGTAATGATGATGTGTATATTCAAAAAGTGATATTCAAAATGCATGGGTAAAACAGAATAAAGTATATACGCTGCAAATTAAGGCTTGAATAGGGAAAAATGGTGCGGATAGAAAAAAATACACTCAGATCTCATACTAACGGTCACTCCTGAACGCTGAAGATGTGGCCAGTGCTATGCAAACCCACTTCCATTCCAGGACGCCATGAAAAACAGATGTGTGCACAAACCCAATTCCTCAAGCAGTTTTTATCGGGAAAGAAATTGTCAACGGTCACTTTCGTAAAAGTACAGAAAAACCAAAGCCAAACAAAATAAAAGAAACCCACAAGCTGTACACATATGTGTGCAGAGATTTAATACTTAATATATTTGTTCACTGAAAACGAGGAAAAGGCTGAAATATGGGAATATTGTATAGAGTGGAAGTCGACAGTCCGATCCAAAGATGCAGTGGCTGTAAACTGCTCACACTGTCCCCACTGACACTGATCTTCTTGTGCTGAACATGTGCTTGCATCTCCTCTCCCTTTCTCCAACGGAGGCATTTTCCAACACAGCGCTGCCACAGTTTTCATTATACCTTTAGAAAATAACAATTCAGCTGAAGTACAGGTGGTTTTCTCCACTTTCTCAACGGTTTTTTTTTTTTTTTCAACTGATAGTTATCATTAGTGTGAATTTTTTTTTTTTTTTTTTTTTTTTTTTTTTTTTTTTTTTTTTTTTTTTTTTTTTTTTTTTTTTTTTTTGCTGTCCCAACCTCTGCGCCACCTCAGAGGCAGTGCACACATGCCGCTCATTCCGACACCCCGTCCACAGCCACAGCCCGGTCGGCCCCGCCGCAGCCCCGGCACCGGGCAACCCACAGGGTGCAGTCAATGTCAAGTCGTCAAGAGGCAACCCCCCGGAGGAGACACTGCACCGCTGCCGAGTCACTTCGGTGGTGTTCAGTGGCGCCTGTTCTGATCTAACATACGCATGACACCACCTACTAAGCCCCCTACTGACGACAATAATTGCTTAGTCGCGGGAGCCGGCGTGAGAGAGCGCTCTCCCTCCGGAGGGCGCCACCACGTCCGTCCAACGACAGCCCCCATGGGACTCGCCGATACCGGTGACCCCGACGGAACAAAACCAAGGCCACAGACGTGGAGGGGACATCGGAACTGAGGTCACCATGAGAGCAGGGTATGAAGGGCCACAGAATTTGAGATTTTTTTATGCTGATCGATGAGAATGAGGATGATTAAGATGATGCTACGGATTTCCATTTCGGTCTGAGACTACATGACAGGGCTGTACTCTACGCTTCCTTTCATAATATATCCGGCGTCAACCAGGCCCAAGAGACACAGGCACCTGCAGTGTTGGTCAGGAAATTTGAGCAACACTCTCAGAAACGCATCCATTAAGTGGATGAAACTCGACTGGGTGGTCCCAGTCTTCCCAACTGAGTCCCAGCAAACTCAACTCTGGGTAGGAGTCGGTCGGGGGGGCAGAAAAACCCACATGACTCTGATGGGAATCGAACCCACGACCTCCCAGCCGGGAGTCCGCGACGCTAACCACTTCGCCACGGCGGCTGGTATTAGTGTGATAATTTATATGAAAGTAAATATCGAGTAACCTATGAGAGAAAAAAAAAAAGATTTCTCCCCAATGGAGCCGTAAGATCAGCACCATTTCTTAGATAGCATACACGAAACATGATTGTGGGCATTTCAGGTTTACCATGCAAGGAGGTGGGTGTGCAGAAAAGGATCACCGACGTTTTTTTTTTTTTTTTTTTTTCTAGATAGCAATTAATTAAAAGAAAAAAAAAAAAAAAAAAAACCAGACATGCAAATACTACAAACCAAAACGAAGCAACGCAACATGATTATATTTTCGAAAACGGGTGCAGCTGAGGTATACAGAACTTACACTATTAACACAGATGGACATGCTTTGGATAAAACAAATCAAAAGAGGGACAGCCACACGCCACTGATAATGAGACCTGGGATTCCCTCACGTCACCCTTATATGCTTTCCACTGAACGGAACATTTATTGTCAGAGTCAGGAAGTACGGCCACCACTGCAAAGGCGTGTTTACGCCCCGCAGCGTCTGTGGCCGACAGAAGAATGATCGTGCTATGTGAAGGAAGCACAAAAGGAGTGAATGATAAAAAAAAATGGCTATGATGAAGCAAAACAAAGGAAATACCCTGAGCTTCTTTCTGGCATGGGGCGGAGTTTCATGGGCCCTGTACAAGTCGCTCTCCTCAAAGGGGTACTACAGCAAGCAGGAGCGACAAAGCAAACAGAAACAAGAGGACGTAGACATGCACGACAGCATCAACATGATCATCATCACAGGTTCTCATTCTGTCCAGAGCATGATGGTTCTCGTTAAAGGCATGATGAAAGAAAATCGAATCCTGTCATGAATTTGAGAAACACTGAAACAGTTATCAGATTGACGAATTGCAGATATCTGATGGGAAAAAAAATCAAACGGTACTGAAGTCCTGATACATTGAATGCAGATGTCTCTCTCTCTCTCTCTCTCTCTCTCTCTCTCTCTCTCTGATGAAAAAAAAATCAAAAATAAAAATGAACGGTACTTAAGTCCTGGTACACCTAACGCAGACATTCACTCCCCACCACCCCACCCCTTTCTCTCTCTCTCTCTCTCTCCCCCCCCTCCTCCCCCCTCTCCCTCACTCCTTCTCTTTCCCTCTCTCTCTCCCTATCCCCTCTTTCTCATGGTGTTGTGGGAGTACATGTGTGTACATGTGTGTGTGTGTGTGTGTGTGTGTGTGTGTGTGTGTGTGTGTGTGTGTGTGTATGTATGTGTGTGTGTGTGTGTATTCACATGTAAGCATGACCGTGTGCACCCTAGAATAGCATGATTTCATTACATTTCCATCAAACACATGAAAAACAGAGCTGCATACGTCAATTTGCATACACAACTTTCAAAATATTCAGAGGAACACGAAATGAGTCAGGAAATCCGATTTTAGAGCAGTGTTACTGTAGTTCTCAATGAACAATTAATTCAAGAAAAATTAATAAAACAGATCATGTTCAATGAGCAGACACAGGACGGTACGACATAAACCTTTAAAACTGAACCTTCTAAATTCTTTTCCTCACTAACAATTTCCAACAAAATATTTTCATGCTAACCAATCACAGAGCTCGACACGTCCGACAGACCTGCAGCAACTCGAACGTGGCAATAGCTCCCCTCCTCTCTCGGAGCCTCTGGTGATGTCCCACCATTCCAGTCTAG
>JADBJO010003534.1:167500-177500 GCA_016801955.1 Conus betulinus
GTGGGGGTGGAGGTGAAAGCAAATTGTGTTCAGAAAAGGTAATATGTACATTTATTTGCATCTTGCAAACATCACAGAATAGTGGGACCGGGCAAAGAAGATACACCTGTGGCCCTTCATGCCCTGCTCTATTGGTGGGGACCTCGGCTTCGACGGCCGTCCCACGTCTACGGCTCTGGCTAGTCCATTGCAAAGTCGGCGGTGTTGGCAAATTCATTAAGGGGGGGGGGGGGGGGGGGGGGGGGGGGGGGGGGGGTGTGATCTGCCGTTGGGTGTACGTGGTGGCGCTCTCAGTCGGGAAGCGCTGGGGAGGGGGGGGGGGGGGGGGGGGGGCAGGGGAATACTTGCGCAAGTTGCTTCACGAGTAAGCAGCTGTTGTCTTGCGCGTGTTCGCTTCACGAGTAAGCAACTGTTGTCTTCAGCAGAAGCTTTTTAGCTTTCTGTGCATGTTGGTTCCACACTGGCACCACTGAACGCCACCAAAGTGACTTAGAAGCCACACAGTCTTTTCTCTGGTGGTTCACCTAATGGCTTCCTGATCTTTCTTTTTTTCTTCCTATGGACTGTTGGCGCTTTGGCTGCGAAGGGACGACCCAATGTCAAGCTGTGGTCTGGGAGATCGGAATGAGCACTGTGGGGGTGCATGTAACATCAATGAGAGGTCACGAAAGGTGACACACATACAAAAAAAAAAAAAAGACAAAAAGAAATAGAAAAAAAAAGGAAAACGTAGTGACATCGGAATATTTTTTTTGCTGAATGGTCACAAAAGATGGTTCCCCATCAAGAACCTTCCGCTCTGTAAGTTCTGTATTCAGGCTTTTGTATCGGAACAAGTTCTTCAAGAAAGATATTTTCAGTGAAACGTTACCACCATCAAAAGACCAGAAATATACGAAGATAGGATTCGGCAATTGCAAAGGCTGCTTAGGTCAAAACTGTATGATCCTTGCTCATGTTATAAGTTTAAAACAATAAATCATTGACATGCTTACTGTCGACTTATATTCAAGAATACACTGGCAGTATTCCACTTTAAGAACATAAATGTGCACATCTCTAAATCCCGAATGCAAAGTTTTCACACACACACACACACACACACACACACACACACACACACACACACACACACACACACACACACACACACACACACACACACACACAACACACACACACTCCACTCCGACACACAATTTTGCCAATCTCCTCTCCAAGCTCCAAGCTCTCTAAAGCAGGCCCCTACATGATTGAATACAAATGAAAAAGCATTTCAGCTGGAACAAAATTTCATCCTTTGCCGCCATTTTTAGCTGTTACGACACTGCCATCAACACACACATAGTGCAATGTCCACGGCAAAACCATGCGACAAAATAACTTGGGTGTGAGGGCCGCTCACTTACGACACTCACTCGCCTTCGAATATATCTCTCCGATGTGTTCTCACTTCGTCACAACGCCATATTGCACATCACAACAGACGTTGACATATCTCCTTCGTTAACTCTGTCATGCTTTCTACTTTCTCTTCCAACGGACAGTTATCTAGGTGGGGAAGAGCGAGCTGAGGACTCGTGGGTGTACACAACAGCCGGGGCTGACTGGCGCAACGGCACAAAATTAAACGTCATGCTGATCTAACTGCCTGATATTTTCCCTTCTACTTTCGGAAAACCTCCCTTGGGTTTGGCATAGATCAGTATGGTCCAAGGAGGGGAAAGAACTCTTACCAGTAATCAAGGACTTTTTCCTATTGTGGACCCAAAGATCGAGCGATTGGGTGGGTTTACGTGTCAGTAGGCCGATCAGGTTGTTTTGACAGTTGAGCTATGCACCTCTATATACAGTCAAATGACAGATTGTGTGGTGCATGTATGTAACATTTGAAACGGAGATGCCTTGAAAAAAATAGTGGATTGTCATCTATACGTTGAGTGACTTGTTTAGTACGAATTAAAAACCGGCATCAATCGAAAATTTCGTGTCTCTCGTATTAGTGAATTTCGTTCATTAAAATAATTGTTTGAATCTGCAAAATGATGCATGAACACAGCTGTCTTCGGCTCAGGAAAGACACCATCCTCTGATTAACGAGCACATACGGAAAGAAACGAATGTTTACGAAAATTGCACGTCGCTTATCCAGTAGCAATAGGACGTTCATCGAGTGACGTCATTAAAAAAAAATCAAGTTATCATGTGCACTGAGTGAAGTCATAAAAAAAAAACATTCTTCAAGTTTACCATGTTTGCAGGACAGAATATCTGCCTGACCCAACCAAAGTTCCTACACGTCACTGCAAGATGTTATGTGTACTTTCCGGCCCATTTCCATGAGATTCACAAGCGGCCTACCGTAGGTACATGTCAAATGATTTAATGTACTGTCTATGTAAATTGTGGCTGGAAACGAAATGGACATGCAGTCAGTCTAGTATTGGTTTGTCCAGCGAAATTGAAAGAGTTCTCGGAAGATAAAAAAAGTGTGCTTTGGTCTTCATGTCTCAGTTAGCCTATGTAGCCACCAATTAGCCATTTTTCGATGACTGATTTATTGATGTTCACGTACAAAAATCGACTGTTTTTTTTTCTTCCCTTAGCTAACTCAAACAATAATAATGATTTTCTGTTTGATTTCAGTTTTCGACCTTTTTCATGTGCTGTAGAAATAAAATATTGTTTCTATGCTGTGTAAAGAATATATCACTAATACTATGGTATGGCATCATGGAACACGCAACAGCTACATTGTCGTGCAATTTTGTAAGCGCTTTTTTATGATATAGATATTAGGGTCCACAAATTTACGATCAGAATCCATGAGGCAATCTCAGGAAAGAGTGAAAACAAATTTAAATACAGACTTGCTCAGATTTGAGTAAAACTTTCAGGGCAATGAATTTTAAAGGGTGGGTTTTATCGCGATGATGTTTAGATTGTTTAAACATTAAATCTTAAAAACGTTTGGTCCATGCTGGAATAAAACAGAAATGGAACTTGAAGATAAGACTACGATACCTAAAAAAAAAGAGGTATTTTTCACTCCGTCAGATATGAATGCACTCAGTGAAACAGAGAACCTAAACAAAATGACGTTGGATCTTGGCAAAATCCGACACAATGAGGGCTTTTAGCCTTGGATTATACCAGGATCTCCACAGACAACCTACCGCTTTTGTCAGCTGAATTTAAAGCATGCTTTGTCTGCTTCAAGTGGACGTAGTCACGTGACAAGTGGCGCTATTCATTGGTTAATAACGAAAACGTTTGGAAACATAAATCGGTAAAAATGAGAGCTTTTCTGTGCTAAACAGCTTCGAAAAGTATTTCGGACGAAGAAAGAAGAAAACACACACACACACACACACACACACACACACACACACACACACACACACAATGAATATAATCATGAAATCAAGTTTTGATATTACTTGGGGGTGACAATTGAGTTTTAGAGTTTAGTTCGGAGTGAAAACTGTCGTACTGAGGCAGCCGTGTGGCCCAGTCTAACAACCCACCTCCACTAGCAACGCTCTCAGCTTGTGCAGGTACTGCTGCCCAGCTCTCAGCTTGTCCTTCAGGTTGTGTTTTGGTCACTGTGGCACGCATCGTGCGGGCCAGCGTGGACAGGTGGTCCTGAACAGGGGCAGCCAGGGCGGCCATTGTCAGCGTGGTCTTTGCTATACGACTTTGACTCGTTCAGTGGATGAATTGATGGATAGAAGAAAGGAGAAATGGATGCACAGGATGAAGGAATAAAATGAAAGGCCGGTGTCATGTGTCGACTTACTTTCAGTGAATGAAGAGATGAGTGGAGAGATGAATAAATGAAAGGATGCACTGATGAATAAATGATATGCGTGGACTTCGGTATACGAGCAGTCAATCGTTCAGTGAATAAAATAGCCGAATGAAAGATTGGAAGGATGAATGAAAGAGCGCTGTCTTGAGTAGACGACGATTAATTTGTGAATGGATGGGCGTGGTCTTGTGTATGCGACCATCAGTTGTTTAACGAATGAATGAATGAATGTGATGTGATTCTGTGTATGCGGCCATTAATATTTCAATAAGTGAACAGACGAATGAATAAATGCATAGATGAATAAATGAAAGAATTAGCATGGTCTTACACGTGCAACCACCAATTATTCAGTGAATGCACAGATAAATGAATGAGCCAATGAATGAACGTTCTATTCACCAACCAACCAGTAAGCCAGCCACCCTAGGATGTCATCCACTTAATCAATGCAGCAACACGTCTGTCATAATTGCTTGATTCAGCACCAAAGACACAATTATTGCGGAAGGATAAACAAATGACGAAACAAAAACAATGCGTTTTGACCTATTTAGTCTTCTTCAGGAAGACAAATATATTCATGGCAAAGGAAACGAAGGACGAACAGATAGTCATGTATCTTTTCGAACTGGGTACAAAAAGTGACCTCAGCTTGTTTATAGCCCAGTCAGTCAGAAACAGCTGGTTGTTTATAGCCCAGTCAGCCAGATTCAGCTTGTTTATAGCCCAGTCAGTCAGACAGAGACACAGTTTGTTTATAGCCCAGTCAGTCAGACACAGCTTGTTTATAGCCCAGTCAGTCAGACACAGCTGGTTTATAGCCCAGTCAGTCAGACACAGCTGGTTTGGTTTATAGCCCAGTCAGCCAGACACAGCTGGTTTATAGCCCAGTCAGTCGCAGCTTGTTTATAGCCCAGTCAGTCAGTCAGACACAGCTTGTTTATAGCCCAGTCAGTCAGTCAGACACAGCTTGTTTATAGCCCAGTCGGACACAGCTTCTTTACAGCCTAGTCAGTCAGACACAGCTTGTTTATAGCCCTGTCAGTCACAGCTTGTTTACAGTCCAGTCAGTCGGAAACAGCTTGTTTATAGCCCAGTCAGTCAGACGCAGCTTGTCTATAGCCCAGTCAGTCACATACAGCTTGTTTATTACCCAGTCAGTCAGACACAGCTTATTTATAGCCCAGTCAGACAGACACAGCTTGTCTATAGCCCAGTCAGTCAGACACAGCTTGTTTATAGCCCAGTCAGTCAGACACAGCTTATTTATAGCCCAGTCAGACAGACACAGCTTGTCTATAGCCCAGTCAGTCAGTCAGACACAGCTTGTTTATAGCCCAGTCAGTCAGACAGACACAGCTTGTTTATAGCCCAGTTGGACACAGCTTGTTTATAGCCCAGTCAGTGACACAGCTGGTTTACAGCCCAGTCAGTCGCAGCTTGTTTATAGCCCAGTCAGTCAGACAGACACAGCTTGTTTATAGCCCAGTCACACAGACACAGCTTGTTTATAGCCCAGTCAGACAGACAGACACAGCTTGTTAATAGCCCAGTCAGTCAGACAGACACAGCTTGTTAATAGCCCAGTCAGACAGACACAGCTTGTGTATATAGCCCAGTCAGACAGACACAGCTTGTTTATAGCCCAGTCAGACAGACAGACACAGCTTGTTTATAGCCCAGTCAGTCAGACAGACACAGCTTGTTAATAGCCCAGTCAGACAGACACAGCTTATTTATAGCCCAGTCAGACAGACACAGCTTGTTTATAGCCCAGTCAGTCAACAAACACAGCTTGTTTATAGCCCAGTCAGTCAGCCACAGCTTGTTTATAGCCCCAGTCAGACACAGCTTGTTTATAGCCCAGTCAGTCAGACAGACTTGTTTATAGCTCAGTCAGACAGACACAGCTTGTTTATAGCCCAGTCAGTCAGACACAGCTTGTTTATAGCCCAGTCAGACACAGCTTGTTTATAGCCCAGTCAGACAGACACAGCTTGTTTATAGCTCAGTCAGACAGACACAGCAGTTTATAGCCCAGTTGGACACAGCTTGTTATAGCTCAGTCAGACAGACACAGCTTGTTTATAGCCCAGTCAGACAGACACAGCTTGTTATAGCCCAGTCTCACACAGCTTGTTTATAGCCCAGTTGGACACAGCTTTGTTATAGCTCAGTCAGTCAGTCAGACACAGCTTGTTTATAGCCCAGTCAGTCAGACAGACACAGCTTGTTTATAGCCCAGTCAGTCAGACAGACACAGCTTGTTTATAGCCCAGTCAGACAGACACAGCTTGTTTATAGCTCAGTCAGTCAGACACAGCTTGTTTATAGCCCAGTCAGTCAGACAGACACAGCTTGTTTATAGCCCAGTCAGACAGACACAGCTTGTTTATAGCCCAGTCAGTCAGACTGTCCACATTACTGCCCAGTGGACCAGCATATGACGACATTAGAATTCTTGAAGACTGATACCATCTCAGCAACTGCTATTCATCGACAAGGAATCCACGCTGGGTGCAGGCTAGCAACCGACCAAAGAAGAAGAGAGAGAGAGAGAGAGAGAGAGAGAGAGAGAGAGAGAGAGAGAGAGAGAGAGAGAGAGAGAGACTGACACTTTTTCCCTATATTTGACTATCCTTCATCTGTCTAATTTTTAAGACTTCTGCGATGAATTTTGTAACTGTTTTAATTACCAGTTCGTCATCTGATGACAACTCGACAGCAACGTCTTTTAGCTATGCCTAACTGGAAAAATGAACAATCTGTCCGCACTTCATTATATGCAGTACGGTGGAACAGAAAGTGTTCTTCGTCGCCAATAATGTGTCTACAGGCAGGTCAAGGTGATTCTGTGGATGTTCCACATTCAAACCATCGTTTGTTCGCATTAAAACCTTAAAGTTCCCAACCTACATCTTCTGTAACTTATTCTGTGCCATTTATCTCTTTCAAAGAAACATTGAGAAAGTTTTCAGATGAACACACATCTTTTAATGAGAAAAATCAGCGATAGTTTTCTAAACTTCCCGTGTCTGAGTGCCAATTCTGTTTAAACGAACAAACAAGCCTGTCTTTAAATTCCGCAATGAACTGTTGCTCATTTCATACTTCTTGGGTCATCCACACGTTTCAAAAACCCTGTTCTGAAAGAACTTGCTTCACTTTATGAGGCCAGTTTTCTTTACCTTTTTCCATTTGTAGAAGCATTATATCCTAGGCTTGCCTGCTCAAACGGGACTCCCGTGGTGTTGGTTGTTACAGCAGCAGCAGCTGCTGCTGCTGAAACGAGAGAGAGAGAGAGAGAGAGGAGAGAGAGAGAGAGAGAGAGAGAGAGAGAGAGAGAGAGAGACAGACAGACAGACAGACAGACAGACAGAGAGAGAGAGAGAGAGACAGAGACAGACAGACAGACAGACAGACAGACAGACAGACAGACGCCACACATAACCAGCACGGACCATCTCTCGAATGAGCCACTTGCTCCTCTCTTTGTCCAGCTTGGTCCGGAAAGCCGCCGCGGGGCCGACCGCCGTGGTCCTGAGCAAGGACACGAACCTGGAGCACCCTTGGCCCAGCTCATCGAAGACGGCACGCAGACGTCGCTCCGGAAAAGGCATCTCCTGGGCCAGCTTGTCCTGCACCTCCGCCAGACCCTCCTCCTGGAAACAGGTAGGTGCAGGCTGAGTTCTCTGCCCGTGGAGTGGTGGTGATGACACAATTAAGGTCGTCACGGTGAAGCTATAGCTCGCAGCAACAGCAGTTCATCAAAGCAACACTAGCAGCAGCGGGAAAACTAGTATATTGGTAAGCACTTGAAAAAAAAAAAAAAAAAAGCTGCCGCAGCAGTAACAGCGTAGTAGAAGTAGTTTGTAACAGCATACAGTAGCACTGTCATTAGCAGCAGCACAGTGGTGTGAGCAGCAGGATCGCTCGCGGCAGCCACAGTAGTAGCAGTGACAGAAGCAAATGCAGAGGTAGTAGTTACAGTAGCAGTGGTGGGAATGATGCTAAAGCGGCAGCTGCCACTACCACCACTACTACTATTATCAGGTCTGCTGCTCCTGCTGCTGCCACCATCAGCACTATCACCACCACTGCTATACTTATATTACTACTACTATTACTACTACGACTACATCTACGACTACTATAGCAACTACTAGTTCATTATATTCAAAATCACTTTAATCAAACAACACAGCAGCACCATTAAAAAAAAAGTAACAGCAGTAGCACCAACAGCGAGAGCAATGGGAACAATATCATCACCATTAACAGCAGCAGCAGCAGCAGCAGCAGCAGCAGTAGCAAATGCAATAGCAGTAGCAACAATAGAGACAAAAAAAAAAGGAAAAGACAAGATGCAAGCTTATCGCGACAGCAACAGGCGAATGGCGGAATGAAAGGTGGAAATAGTCATAATTACTATTCATCACTGTTGCATTTGCCTCATTGTGGTGTTCACGCGCAACACTGACCAGCTTGTCTGCAATTTTATCGATGATGTTGCTGTTGTACATCCGACGCCGATGGTCGACCATGTGCTCCTTGATGTAGACGCACGGCTTGCTGTCGTAGAACGGCAGGTGGTAGTAGTTTCTGCAAAAACAGTAGCATCGCCATCCTACATTTAGTTAAGGCCGTTCTCACTTAAATCGGACAAAATTTCACTTCATGGATTCAGATCATTTAGTAACACAATCTCAGTAATCATACCCAGATGGATTTTTCTTGATCGCTCGATCTTTATGTTCGCGATCTGGTATTGTTGAATTTCCGGTGACTCAGTGATCTCACGCTCGAGTTGAAAAAGAGGTCCTTCAATATAACCTGGGAAACTATTCAGATACGCACAGGGAAGTAACAAAATAAAAGCTCTTCTTTGGTGGAAAACGAATCAGTGGTTTAATCTAAGTGCTCTGTGCTTGCGCTAAAATTTGATTGAAAGATGCACTCTCAATTCCGAAGTGAAGATTTCAATCATTGGTATAGCCCTTCTATTCAAAGTCCACAGCGGGTCTACTCTGGAAGTAAAGAAGCGAAATCTGAGGCTTCGAGAATTGATGTAAGAAAATCATTTCTGAAGAGACGAGAGCCCAACAGGTCTATCTCAGTCGAGCAGATGAAATCACGCCGTGATCCCCTCTCTATCCGCGCCACCAAGCGAGATGGTCTGGATACTCATCTTTCCAAAGCGATGATAAACGGGAGGAACGTAGAGGTTTGATGTTTTGTAACTGCGCACGTATGATACTCCCCAGTATTGAAAATAAATAAACAACAAACTAAAAGGTACATCTTTTATTGCATGCTCGTTAAAAACATATTTTGGTGAACAATAGCAACGGCAGCAATAACAAACCGAATTTCCTACAGGTAGATGGTCAAAGCCGTAGAACGCTGCCACCGGCCTTGAACAACGGGCAGCAGATCGAAACACTCGCGTACATTTATCTGAAGGTAGTGATGTGACAAAACGACGCAACTCCGAACACGATGCGAGGCAGCTTCAACGTTAAATCCACTACCTTGGACATTCATGTCCATGGTGAGCGTATGTTAAAGTTTTCCCAGTATTTCGTGAATACCACGGGCTCTGTTGTTGAACGGCATAATAACGATTTTCATCCATTGTAGTGTGGGAATAGGAAAAGGGAGGCGGGAGAGGAGGAGGAGGGGGTTAGGGGGGGGGGGGGGGGGTGAGCGGTGGGGCAGTAAAGAATGTCTTCTCTCGTTAGATCCGTGTCAGAGCACCAGATTTCTGTATGGGAATTGCGGGGAAGGGGGGGGGGGGGGGGGGGGGGAAGGAGAGGGTACGGGTGTGAGGTAGGGGAGGAGGGTGTGGGGTGGAAATGAAATGGGAGAGTAGGGTGAGGGTGAGGCTTAATGTGTCAGCGGGAACAAACACCGCCGAAATAACACCGAAACGATTCAGCGACGGCGCAGTGCGCCTCCGGTGATGGGTGGCCTGACGACGGTAACTCCCTGCGGACTCCTTGCTGCTGGCACTGCCTATACACACGTCCAGCTTCGATGTGTGAAGGGCAAACAAAATTATATCCAGTTTTTCTTCCCTGCTCCTCGCTCCATTCCCCCTTCACACCACCTCATCTACACACACACACACACACACACCCCACACACACACACACCACTCCACCACTACCAAAAGCACCGTGACCA